>BJBW01008291.1:0-64870 GCA_004320125.1 Scolopax mira
CTCCAGCAGTTCCCTGTCTCTCTTGAACTGGGGAGACCAAAACTGGACACAGGATTCCAGTTGTGGCCTCACCAGTGCAGAGCAGAGGGGAAGAATGACCTCCCTTGACCTACTGGCCATGCTCTTCCCTACACAGCCCAGGATTCCATTAGCCCTCTTGGCAACAAGGGCATGTTACTGGCTTAGAATACTTATTACATTGGCAAACCTAAACCTAATAGATTTCGACATTAAGAGCTGTTAGGATTACAGTCTATGTGCTAGCTGGCCAATTTCACCTCATATCATAGAATCACAGAAAAGTTTGGGTTAGAAGGGACCCTAAAAATCATCTAGTTCCAATTCTCCTGCCACGGGCGGGGACACCTCCCACTAATACCACTCGTGATGAGATTTCCCCAATGCTGCCAGGCAGCACCCGAGCACCACGGGTGACAGATCTCCCGAGGACTGTGACGGACACCCCCCCGCTCCAGGGCACGCAGCTTCCCGAGGAACACGCCTCTCCCGCCCGCGGGCAGGCCGCGCCGCACCGCACCGCACCAGCAGCCCCACTTACTGGGCGATCACGTCTCTCCCCTTGATGATCTGCTTGATGGCTCTCTGCTGGATGGCCGAGGGCTTCTCAAAACCTGTGGGGGCGACCGTTAGCCTCAGCAGCAGGGGGACAGCCCCGGCACCGCGCATGCGGCGACGGCTCTGCGCAGGCCCTGCATCCAGGCCCCGCTACCGCTACCGCCTCCCGCTCCCCACCGCCCCGCAGCGCACCGTAGGCGTAGATGCCGCGCAGCAGGTCCTCCCGCAGCCCCATGGTGTCGAAGGTGGGCGTCACGTCCACCTCCTCGCTCGTCTCGAACTCCACCTTCGTCATGTCCTCCTCCTTCATCAACCGCTTCCGCGCCGAGCCGGCCGTCCCGCCCGACCCCGCCGACCCCGACATGGCTGAGGCCTGTCCCGGCGCGCCCGAACCCTCACAGCACCGCGATAACACCCCGATGGCGCCGCCGCCGCGCGCTGAGAGACCGCCCGACTGCGCGTGCGCCAGGGGCGGGAGGGGGCGCGGGCCCCGGCGGAGTGCGCATGCGCAACCCCCACTGCCCTGCCCAGTCACACTCATGCGCACGCGCAGAACATGTGGCCTGGAGTGGGGGTGCCGCGTGAGCATGCGCGGAAGTGCGGGCCGAGGGGGAGGAGCGGTATGCGCATGCGTAGGGCGTGGGGGCGGAGGGGCGGGGACGACTAGCGCGTGCGCAGAGTAGGCGGACGGGAAAGTGGGTGAGGCGTGCGCATGCGCCTTGGCGGGGTAGGCAGCCGGAGGGGAGAGGTTGCGCATGCGCAGGAGTGTGGGCGGGCGGGCGGGAGAGGCGTGCGCGTGCGTGTGTGGAGGGATATGTTGCGGCGTGCGCGTGCGCGGCGGCCTGGTGAGCGGCGGTCGGGGCGGGCTAGTCCTCGGGTGGCCTGGGTCTTGTGTAGGTGTCGAGGGATGTATCTCTGCCACCTCTCCAGGCGAGGCGAGCCTACCGATAGCTGCTTGCTGGAAGATAAGGTGGATGTGCCCTGGTCTCTGGTTGTACAGTGACGTGCCCTCCTCGGAAAACCGTGTCTGTAGGTGCGGCCTGTGCTGCCCCTGTAAAAGGCCGGTGTCCCGTCCCGGGAACACCCCGGGCTATTTGCAGGGAGGGGATGGGCTGGCTGTCAGACCTTGTCACTCACTTAGATGGATATCTGGATTTGCTTTTTGTGCAGAGGGTTTGGATGTGGGCATCCTGCAACTCCATTCCCGTCCGGGATTTCAGCAGGATTTGTATATTCCATCTTTTCCCCTTTTTTTTTCTCTTCTTCCTGCAGAGGTCATCCTTGAACAGAGGGTAGTTTAACTGTCCTCCTGCCGTGGGTACGCAGGATACTTGGCTGATCTCTGAACAATCCCTTAACTTTTGAGGGAAAAGGCCCTGTTCTTCTGAGTCCTGAGCTAAACCGCTTGATGTGGTAAAATGAAGTTGTTACAGAACCACAAACGTTTCCAGTCCCAGTGTGTCCAAGGGTGGCTGTGTGAGTCAGGCTGAGTACTTTGCATGGGTTGTTCCCATTATGGTTGTGAGCAGCTGTGTCAGGAGCTGCAGGTCTGAGTGGAGCTGGCAGGTTTGTGATGTGTGACCCCAGTCCTGGAGCAGGCTATGACTGATGATCTTTCCTCAGTTTTCTTACTGCAGAGCCTGAAGGCAAACGAAGAGCTGAATGTGATAAGCCTCTTGTGAATGTGATGCTGGAGGTACAAGGTATGATGGCCTCCCTCCTCCCTATGTGTGCTATATTGGCAAGCCATCAGGAGAGGATGCAGTACAGGTCCTCTGGGATTTGCAGGGGATTATATGGGGATGGCACGGGGCTCATGTGCCTGTATTGAGTTTGTGACAGGGAAGTCTAGCTGCTTGATCTCTGTCATCCTTGTGTCAGTGACATTGGCTGGGCTCTTCCATTGTCCTTACAGGGGTGAACACAGATACAGGGGGCTCGCTCCTCACAGTATTGTTTCACAAATAGGTGTGGGGAGGCTGTTTTTAGGATGGCTGATGTGTGCTGTGTTTTCAGCTGGAAGCCTGACCTCGCCTGCAGCTCGTGGTGGGTACCCAGCCCCTGCTGGGACATGGCTGAGGCTCAAGTCTGGGCCCTCCCAGAGGAGGTAGGCACAGGAGGTGAGGCTTCCCTTAGCTAGTGTTTGGCTGAAGGAGCTGAGAAAGGAGGTAAGCAGGGAGAAGCCGGGAGCTGGTTTGTTGAGAAGGCATGGGCAGTGAGTTCTGGGCAGTGAAGCTGTAGAGTCAAAAGAAATGAGTGTCTAAAGGAAGCTGTGCCTCTCCTACACTGCAGGTACTGGCCCTGAGCTGATGTACCCCAGCACAGCTGCATTTCCATGGGGACACAGAGGAGCTGGTCCATAGCGTCTGACTGAGGCAGGATTAGGTGGAAAGGAAACTCTGTGGGCATCTGGGCTAATTGTCCTTACAGCAAGCTAGACCAAGTGGCTCAGGGCTTGTCCAGTCTAGCAGTCACGCTGCTATGTATCTAGCAGGTTTAGTTTGAGTATCTCCCAAGGTGGAGACCCTACAGCTGCTCTGGGTCTGTCCCAGGACTGCAGTGCGCTCACGAGGAAGAATTTTTTCCTTGTTGCCAGTTGAGGTTTCCCTTGTTGCAGCCTGTTCCCATTGTATTTTGTCCTTTTTTTCTGGGTGTTTCTGTGAATAGCCTGCCATTTCCAAAATGAAATCACAGGGCAACCGTATCTTTTCAGGGCCCAGAGAAGGCATGGGGCTTTAATCCCCCTTCTCTCCCCAGACTGAAGCTGTAGTCAATTAGGTTTTTTACCTGTGTTCACTACTGGGACTCGCATTTCAGACTTTGTGGGGAGACTTTGTTTCTTTGTGTATGCACAGTAACAGAGCAGCATTAATTTTCAAAAATAGTTTTTAAATTGTGTTCCATTTGTACTGTAAAAAAGATGGGATTTATTTTGAGAAGTTGTTTGGATGCTTTGAGCTGTGTTTCTGTGGTTTGTGAGTTTCTCTTCTTTTGTACTCATTTTTTAGGAACTCACAGATTTATTCATTAATCTGGAGAAGGATGGAGATGGAAGGGTGAGCTTTGAAGAGTTGCAGTTTGGCTTGTTCAGCCACATGATCGCCTTTTCCCAACATCTCTCAAGGAGCCAAGACTGTCAGTACCTCATGAGGTGAGCTGAAAGGCAGAAAGATTGATTTCTTTGTAAAAAGAATCCTGTTTTATGGCCTTGATCTGCAGTTCCTTTGAGGCGATTTCCATTATTTTTGGATAAGAAACCACAAGCCATTGCCAATTTTCTATACAGGGCAGTACATTTGTGTTTGATTTTTCTACAATGTCCTGCAGGGGATCCAGTTGCAAATCCAGCTGACACACTTAGAAAGGTTTCTCTGTTTCCCCACAGAAGAGGAGTCTAAATAATGGGTTCTACTGAGAGCAATTCAGACCAAATTGCTTTGTTTCACAAGGGAGTGATCTAGTAGACATTAGTTGGGCATCTGAGGGTGGTTACTTGGGGAGAGTTTTCCACTTGGCAGTCAGTTTTGGGGTATGGTCTGGACTTTGCACACTGCATGGTGATCAAAAGGCTCCCTCGGGAGTAGAAGCAAACCCTGTGCAGGTGGAGTGGGATGGTCTTTGTTTAATTTAAAATACTTCTTTTTCCTTAGTGCTTTTAATTCCAAGGACTGGCAAGGCATTTGCAAATGCTTATGCTTTTGAAGTAACAGTGCTCTAATGCACTAAGGTGGAAGTGAATAGCTGATTACCCTGACAGCCAGGACAGCTCCATCCAGGAGCAAAACAGCTCCAAAAAAAAAAAAAAAAAGAATAAAAAAGAAAAGAGAAAAAAAGGAAAAAAGAATTTCTTTTGGCTTAAGACTTTAACAGTTCTCTGAGGATAGGCTTCCTCCTTACCTGGTACAAAATTGGTGCTCTTGGAGATGTTACCAATTCTGTATTAGCTTTCTGGGTTCTGCTTTTTGCTTCAGCTTGGCTGAATCTTGTTTACTTTTGAAGCTGACCTCAACCCAGTTTTAGCTTTTAGATCAAACAAAACGTTGTCTGGCGGTCCCCATGTAACAGTTTTCACAAGAGCCTTTGATGCTATATGAATTTCCACATTTGTCTTTCTGTGAATACTGAGCTTTTGTGGGTTAGGAGGGAGACCAAAGTCCATGGTGTGTGCCTGTCATCCTGCTCCTCGTGGCTTCTTAAGGGCACTCAGGACATCTCCTTCCTGGCAGCTTGGGATTGTTTTCAGAACAGATGAGGGCTCTGGAGTTTTCTTTCAGTATCAAAAGTTGTCAGTTTTTCTCTGTCACTTTTGCCCTGCTGACTTACCTCCACCTCCACTGCTTTTTTCCTCAGCAGCAGAGGAGAGAGTGCAGGGAAGCAGCCCATCCTTCTGGATGAGCAGCTTGGGCCCACATCTCTTCTCCAGCATTGGCGACGGCACTAGGTTTGCCGTGCCTGAATTTGTCATTGTCATCTGAGTTCTGGAAGAACTTAGAGGAGATTCTCAAGCTTTCTGGTGCTGCCTTGTCCGATGGTGGTGGGTGAAGTGAGCAGCAAGGTCTTTCAGCAAGCATCTGTCCAGGGTGGAAGAAGCACTTGCAGTCAGTTTCATGATGGGCTGGCAGGGTGTGGCCACACCAAGGGTGGGGAAGATGTGGGGTGGATGTGATCTGTGAGATGGGGGTGGATCCTTCTGAAAGACTGGAAGGTGATCAGATGATGTAACAACAGAATTCCTGTTGGTACTGTTAGAAGAGGGAGAAGGTGATTTCAGTCTGTGCTGTCCTTGCAGAGGCTGAGTAGGAGCACAAAGGAGCAGATGAGCCCAGCAGAGCTGCCTGCAGCTTTGGACAGCACACTCATGGTCCCCAGGAGTGGGCTTCAGCATGCAGCCATCACCTCCTATGGATACAAACTACAGTGCCTCAGGTAAGGGTGCTGGTCCCTGTGAGGAGGGCCCTTCTGTGGGGTGTGTGAGATGTCTCCTAATGCACTGGTCACTGT
Source organism: Scolopax mira (assembly GCA_004320125.1). Taxonomy (NCBI): domain Eukaryota; kingdom Metazoa; phylum Chordata; class Aves; order Charadriiformes; family Scolopacidae; genus Scolopax; species Scolopax mira. The sequence goes on from BJBW01008291.1 coordinate 5,578, forward strand.
GCCTGCAGGATGCAGGTGAGACGGATCGCCTTGGAGAGGGACAAGGCAAAGCTGGACTTGGAGAAAGCAGAGACATGCTGCCTGCAGCTTGGCAGGGAGTTGGAGGAGCAGTACATTGCTCTCAAGCACACCCAGAGCAAGCTCAAGTAGGAAACGTCCCTTTGGGGGGGGACAGGGAGAATGGTATTCCTGTGGGTGCCCACGGCCTCTCCCTCCCATCCAGTCTCCCTTTGTGAATCTCCCACTTATTTTGCCGTTGTGTCAGTGGCAGAGAAGTCCGTGAAGAACCACCTCAATACTGTCCCCACGTTCCTTCAGCCAAGCTCTTATCTCCTGCTTTGTGCATGCTGAGAATGTCTGTCCACCTGAGAACACACTTTGGGTGCCCCAAGCATGTTACTTTTTTGCCCAGGGATGTTCAGGCAGAAATAGAGGCAAAAGAGCTGCTTTTGCAGCAAGCAGTCAATCACCAGGTGAAGCTGGAGGCTGACAGGCGGTTCCTCCAGGGCAAAGAGGCCAGGCTGCAAGGGAGGCTGAACCACGAAAGGAAGGTAAGTAAAACTGCCCTGGGGGGAACATCTTCTCTTCTTCAGAGGAGGCAAAGCAAAGGTGGTGACAAAGATGGGTGGTTTGTGTTGCTGGGAAGGACAGGAGAAAAAAATTCATCAGCCACATCCATACCATTGAATTAAATGCAGAACTTGTTTCCTGGCCATGGCATTACTAAATGCCCCTCTGTTGGGAACAGCTTGGCCCTTGCTAACGGCTGAACTCCTGGTGGCTGAGGCTAAAATTGTGCCGGGGCCATGCCACAGGCACAGACAATGTCTACATGCCTGGGATGTTCAGTGTAAACAGAGATAGCTTAGGTCTTACTGTCTTTGTTGGCTTTGAGGGAAACTATGGTTTTATGAGGCAGAGGTAGAGATGAGCCTGTGGGGCTCTGGAAAACCCGCTCCTACGATTGTCCTTTGGAGGGATGAGCCAAACCCCAGCTCATGTGGTGTATCAGCCCTGTGCTGTCCAAAGCTCCTGTGAGCTCTGCTGTGTCCTGCATGCTCACCTGCCAGTTCTGTTACAGCTGCCTGCTGGTGAATCCATCCTGAAATGTGAGGACCCACAACATCAAAAAAATCTTCTTCCCTTTGTCTGCAGGAGAGCACACAGCTGCAGAACAGGGTCACAGAGATGGCTGAGAAACTGGCAGCCTCTGAGAAACTAGTGTTGGAACTGCAGAAAGAACTCATCCACGTTGTGAAGGACAGGGTAGCCTTTCTTTCTCTGCTGTGGTTATATAGGAACGTTTCAGGAACTCGTCAAAAGATTGACCCTTTTCTAGGAAATTTTGGGTCAGTTTTTATGGGCTCCCCCTATTTGAATGCTTCTGCACATTAGTGACAACCTGGAAAGAAAAAATACTGGCTTTTAATTTAGGCCTTTCAAAGTTTGGGGAAAAAAAAAAAAGATGAGGTAAGTTTGCAATTGTAGAAAATTCTACAAATCTGTAGTCTTAAGTGAGAACTTTAGTGTTTGTTTTCCAGAAAAATAAAGCAAAGCCTTGTTTTTCACAAGTATTGAAGTAAAGAGTTTCTTTTAGTCCCTTCCACTCCACTGAGGCACCTGGTAAAATGGATCTGGGGAAGGGAAGAAGCCTGTGATCTCATTAGCCAGTCTGGGGAGGCTAGCCTGCCTGCACTTCATGTGCCTTCACAAGGGAAGAAAAATGGTTTTCCTCCTCTTTCTGCATCTGACCCGTCCCACGGTACAACCCTTCATTGAATTTGTGGGTGTAGTCCCATGACTCCAGGGATTTAGTAGAGCTTTTGCCTCTCCGTTTGGAGAGGTGCCTGTTCCTTTGATGAGGAGTGTTTCCCTGTGCTTGTGCAGCTGGGCCAGGCGGGGCCCCTCAGCCCAGAGCTCCCAAATTGGGATGAGCGCTTTGCAGAGATTGTCCTGGAGTACGAGCGGCAGTGCCAGGTACGGATGGGCAGCTCTCCAGCCACACTGTGTGACAGTACAGCTCTCACTGGCACATCTGTTGGGCACTATGGCCTGGGGCAGAGGAAGGAGGCAGCCCTGAGCAGAGCGCAGGGGAGGGATCCCTCTTGCCTTGCTCAGAATCCTTTGGCAGGAGGCAGGACACAGCTGTGTCTGTAGCAAAGCAGCCTGTGTCCTTGCTCCTGCAGCCCTCCCTGGGTTGATTCCCTTGCTGGGATACTGGCCGGGGTGGGGGGGGGGGAGGGAGTAGGGGTGGGTCATAAATTCCTCTTTTCTTGCCATCCTGTAGCCCCAGGCTATTTTGTTTGGGAACTGTGTAACACCACGCTGGACTCTTGCATTTCTTAAATGCAAGGAGAAAGCTGTTCTCCTTTGGAAGGCATGTTACCAGCTAAATCCTTCTGTCTTTTTATTTTTCCCTTCCTCCTTCTTGCCCCACTTTAACAACCCCTACTAAACTTGTTGCTGCTGGACTCTGCTAGAGAGTCAAGGTGAGCCTTTCCAGGTACCTGGTGTCTGTGAGGTCTCGTGTTGGGTGCGTTGTCCCTCAGTGTGCTGTGCTTCTGTCCAGAGCTTCGGCTTCTCTGGGACGTGAGCGCATCTTCTGTGTCTCTCCTCTCGTTTTTGAGTGACGTGGGCATCTTGCATGTTGTGAGCTGCTGGGTGCTCTGTGCCTTGGCTCCCGAGTCCTGTGCTTATTGCATTGCCTGTTTGTTTCCAAGTGCTGTGTGTGACAGGGGAATACCACTGAGCAGGGACATCAAATCCCCCCAGCAGCGGCTGAAATCTGCATTTTCAGCAAAGCCTTTTTACGGATGCAGCAGACAGCCCGTCTTGAAGCTGTATTTAAAGGCAAACATGCTGGAGCACTGTCCAACGCAGAGCTGCTCCAGGTGGCACCAGAGGGTTGGAGATGCTCAGTGCTGCAATCTTTCCTCCCGTGGAGCAGCCCCAGAATTGTCCATGAGAGTGCCGATGGAAGGCGAGGTTCTCTCTTCAGGCTTCATCTGCCTGTGTGAGGGCACCCACTCAAGTTCATCCTTCCCCCTTGTTGAATTCTGTCAGCCCTTCTCTTCCTCTGCTCTCTTGTTTAGAATGGAGATTAAACAAACTGGGTTTGCATTTGTCTAGATCTGCTCAATAACATTTATTAATTGGGATCTTTGGGAATATCCTAGTTCGTAGTCTCTTGCAGCCCATCAATTTCCTGGGGGGCAGGATATGGGATATACTTTGATGTTTTCTCAAAGCAGACAGTCCTGAGGGAGGCAGGATGCCTTGTGTGCTGCTGCTACCAGTACGGGGTGGAGGGTGCGAAGGGAAACAAGCAGCTGCCCAGCTCCAGACACCCTCATGGAAGTGGGTCATTGAACTGGTACGGTGGCTTATAGTGTAGTGTTCACCTGTGGGACTCCCTTCTGAAGGCTAATGTTGGCACTGACATGGGATAAACTCCTGTGCTGGGTGTTTGTGCAAAGCAGGCCACAGGGCCCCTGTTCCCCATCGGATCAGCACCTTCTCACCTCACTTTATTCCTTCTGCAACCTAGAGATGTTCCCTTCCAGAGCCCCATGGAACTTACTTCCCTGTAAGTCCTGCTGTTGCTTTGTCTGCGTACAGCAGTGCCTGTTGGCCAGCCCAGATTCCCACAGGAGTGTCTTGAGGATGTGAATGCAAATGTCTGGGCTGTGTAAGGGGTTGCACTGAGATCACAATGTTTCTTGTGTTTTGGTCACTAGCAATGGGTTTTAGGTCAGGAGAGGTTTTAGGTTTTAGGTCAGGTCAGGTTTTAGGAGGAGGTCCAGCTCTTCAAGGTGTCTGCTGAAACCCCTGGTGTTGTGTGCTTTTGCATGCAGAACCAGTTGCTTGTGGCTCTTCATGCTTTATAATGTTTAATGATGGCTGTTGTAATAGTGGCCGCAGTAATCTTGGCTTGTATTTCTTCTCTGACTCTTCCAAAATATCTCATCTCCACCTGTTTGGGATGGAAGAAGACCCCCCTGCTTTATTCTCTGACTCTGCTGGTGAGAGGGTTCTGCTCTTCATGCTGCAAAGGACCCTGAGTACACATGGCTGCTGGGAGCTGTGGGTGTTCAGCCTCCTGCAGCCCTGAGGAGCTTTGTGGCCACCTTGTGACCAGTCTTTGCTTCAGGTGCTGTGGGAACAGAATGGAGTGCTGTGGAGGGAGCTGGAAAGGCTGCGTCTCCGGCTACAGAAGAGCAGGGCTGAGAGAGGGCTGCCAGCAGGAGGTAAAAATGCGGCAGGGTTCGGTGCCTGTCCATCTTCTCAGCAAGAAGAAGGTTCCCTCTGGATTGGAGTTTCATGGGAGTGTGGAGTGGGTTGTTGTGCCTGAGCTGCTGCTGCCAGTTCTGGCACTGGGCGGCCATGGGAGGGAAGAAGGGGGTGATGGATATGAGGAGGAGGGGGACGGAGGGAAGGAGGCTCTTCCAACTCAAGAGATGGTGATAGTGACTTGTGGACTGGGCAGCTGAGAATGAGCAGGTAGATTTTCACTGCTGAGGATGTTGAGGAAACATAATACAATAAAGAGGAAGTAGCCCCAAAGTGTGGATTGGGAGATTCAGGTTGAGCATTAGGTAGAAACTTTTGGCCCAGAGAGATGACGCAGTCTTGGGACTGGTTGAGTCAGTCCATCCATAGATGGAGATCTCCGTTGTATTAACTTGGCTCAAAGGAGGTGCATCCATCGTCCTGTCTTGTAGGCCTGTCCTCACAGGGCTCCTCTCTGCCAGTGTGCCGCTCTCCCAGCCCTCTGGTTCCTGCTTCTGTGTGCACAGAGATGACACTCTCAATGGAGCAGCTCCAAGAGCAGCTGTGGGATCTGAAGGTGCAGCTAGAAACCAAGGTGAGAGGAGTGGGGTTGTGGGTGTGTTTTTGCTTGTTTTGTGTTTTGTTTTTTTGTTTGTTTGTTTGGGGTTTTTTTTATGTGGTTGAACTTGATGATCTCAGAAGTCCCTTCCAACCACTAAGATTCTGTGATTCTTTGTCTCCTGAGGGACCGGGGGATATCAGAGCCCTGTCTCCCTGGGCTTGCAGCGCACTTTTAACATGCTTGCCCTAAGGTGACATTGTGAGCCCAGCCCTCCCTTCAGACAGCACTGAGAGCTGCTCACAGCTCATGTTTCCTTCACTTCCCCCAACTTTTAGCTGCTGAAGGGAGAGGTTGGGGGTGCTGGGTGTGTTTCTATTGCAGCACTGCAAGAGTAAATGCTAAACTGCCACACAGGTGACAAACACTGAGGAGCACTAAGCTGCTTGTAGATCTTCAGCTTGCTTCACAGTCCTGCCTTTGTGCTCGTCAAATCCTGGGTTTCCCCACAGGGGAGCTGTGGGGAGCAGCAGCTGCTCGCTGCCACATCTCAGATAAGAGGCTAATGTGCAGGCTTGTTATGGTTTAACCCCAGCTGGCAACTATAACCACGCTGCTGTTCACTCATTCTGCCACCCTCAAGCAGGATATCAAGATGTGATGCCATACGATTGCTCACCACCACCCAATGACCCATTGCCCGTCCTGTCCCACACAGTGATCGCAGATTCCAGCTCCCTGGCCAACCCACATGTAAACACTGAGCATGACATCTATGGTATGGAATATTCCTTTGGCCAGCTTGTCCTGCCTGTGCTCCCTCTCAGTTTCTGTGGGAAGCTGAAAAAGTCCATGGCTTCATATAAGCATTACTTAGCAACAACTAAAGCAATACCCGTTATCAACATTACTCTCATACTAAATCCAAAACACAGCAGGTACTAGGAAGAAAATTAACTCTGTTCCAGCTGAGACTGGAACGGGGGTGAAGGTTATGAGGAGCAGTGGCAGATGATGCCCTGGGCTCTCCCTTCTCCTCTCTGAGGTTCCTTGCAAACAAGGAGAAAGGGGAGAACTGTGCTGCTTGCTAGGAAGAGCTGAGACCACCAATATTTGCTTGTTAGAGGCTGCTGCATGAGACTGGTCATTGCCCTAAGTTCAGTAGGGACCAGAACTGTCTGTAGCATCCCCTGCAAAGGGGGACCAATAGATGGATCTGAGTCAGAGCTATTGTAGGAGAGGGGAGCTCTTGGAAGCATGGTGCTAATCTCCAAATCCTGTCTCCTCCCAACAGACAAACTATTATGAGGAGGAAATCGAGCTGATGAGGAGAAACTTTGAGAAAGAAAGGAAGATCAGTGAGGAAAGCTTCAAGGCTGAGATGCGCAAGATGGAAGACCAGAAAAGAGAGCTGGAAGAAAGAGTTGCAAAGTACTGGGCTGTAACTGATAATCTGAAAGAGTAAAAATGTGTGTGGAGCCTGGAGCTGGAGGAGGGGTTTTAGATGGAGCAGGCCAGGGTGGGACAACAGCACACCAAAGACATTTACTATCTGGGCCACAAGGGAGAATTGCTGAGGACACAGTGCAGGCTCAGAGAGACCCCGAGTTCTGGTACCGTTCTCTTTCTGTCCTGGAGGGCAAGAGGAGGAAAAAAAAGGCCTTAGGAGACAGTGGCACAGCCCATAGGAGGAAACAAGACATTCAGGCTGTCAAAATGAAGCTGGAGAGGGAAAGAGACAAAGTGAACCTAGAGCTGATGCAGCTCAGAGATGTCATGCACTAGCTTCAAAATGAACCCAGCGCTCAAGAGAGTGGCAGATTTGAGCGCAGAGGCAGTTTGCAGAATGAACAGTGATGCTACTGCAAAAAAAAAAAAGGCAAAAAAAACCCCAAAACAGGTGCTTTGTGAAATACAAGGCTGCTTAACAACATGATGGTCCAAGACACTCTAACAGCAGCTGTGTTCTTTCTTGGCACTAGCAGTAGCTATGTTCTCTCTTGACACTCTTGAGAGCTGCTATGTTCTGTCTTGCTGTCCCCAACATGTCTTAATGACCATGGGAGTGTGGTCAGAGAGCTGGGATGTGCTCACATGGCTGTGACTGACTACAGACTCATCTCCTCTGCCTTGTACAGCTGTACGTGGGTTTTCGAGATGCCACAGGAAGCACAGCATGTGAATCCTGATGTAAAACTGACTTGGAAAGCAGATGCTGTGAGGAGTGCCCTGCCAAGGAGAGGGAACAAATGCCACACAGCCTGTCCTTTTACTTGCTTGCTTAGAGAAGAGAGGAGCTTCCATGCTCAGCTGCTCTGCCTCCCACATGCAGTGCCACAAACTGCAGCGCTGTTCGCCCTGCCAGGATGGACCTGGGTTTTAGCAGTAGCTGTTGGATTGGACAGTCTGTTTAATACAGGACTGAGCTTCCTTCCCACAAGTGCCAGTGTTCGTGGCCTCATGGGAGAGACTAGGAATACCAGTAGAAGTGGACTTATAATGAGGTGGAAAGGCAACCTTGGATTTGGGGGTCATAGCTGTTGTGTCCAGCACTGTAAAATCACAGAGGTCTCACAAGCAAGCTGAGTTCTCCAAACATGGCTCTGTTGCAGTTGGAGGGTTGGGCTCACCACCTGGTTATCCTGTAATGAAGTCTTGGTGTGTTCCCACCCCTTGGCAGGCCTGCGAAGTAATTGCAGCCAGTTGGATGCCACACAATGTCAGGGTCTGATGCTATTTGTCCTTTATTCCTCTTTATTTCCCTTCCCTTGAAGACCTGCTCCTTCTCTACCAATTGTCTCTTGATTATACCCACATACATTGCCTGATTTATTGGATGGTCATTCCTCAGATTTCTTCAGTTCTTGCTCTCCTTGCAAATGGAATGGGAATAGAGCAGGGAGCCAGCATAGGATGCCAAAAGCAAACTGGGCTTTTCCATGGTTTTCTCACTCTGCTGTCTCCCCCCACAGGGGAGAGCTGTGCCGGCTGCTGGAGGAGAACAGCTTGATGAAAAATCAACTTCAGAGACTCCAACAAGAGCTGAGGCTAGCAAAGGAGAAGGGCAGCGGACATAATGAGTAAGAGAGGAGCCAACTATGGGAGGCTGGCTAATGGGTGGGTAGTTAATGGTTGTAAAAGGAACAGCCACTCAGGTACATTAACCATACCTCAGCTGGCTCAACCCTGCCCTTTGTTTGTGGTTTCTGAGCAAGCCCACTCAGCTCTCACTCCCTTCACTCCATGCCAAAGCAGCCAGTGCTGGGGCAGGCTTGACCAGCCAGAGGCTTGGGCAGGCCAGAGTACAGGGTCCAGAGCCAGGTTTGGGGAAGGTGGTGGGGATGGGTGTCCCAAAGGAGGAAAGGATGGCCTTCTTTGCTGCACAAACCTTTTGGTCAGTGGCCTGCTGCTTTGGGAAGCTTGAGATAGATAGGTACTGGGGTCCCCCACTGAGTAATAAATCCAAGGAGAGCCAGGTTTCTGGTGCAGATGATCCTAAGAGTCTGCTAAGCTGCCCCTCCCACTGCTCTTTATCCCCTGATTTTTAGGCCCCTGACAATATTGCAGGACTTTGGATGTCCCCAGCTGTCTGCCCTGGGCTGGGTCACCTGTTGGGGCAGAGACACCTGACCCACTCCAGAGTCAGTTCACGACCATACTCTTTTTTTTGGCATGGCTTTCCTTCGTGTTGCAGGCCAAAACCAGATGTGTGGCTCCTTGAAATGGATCCCTTCTCTGGGGGACCGTGGTTTGCTGCTCTCTAGCTTGGAGCTGATCATATCCCTTTCCCCGACAGGACACACGTGAACAATTTGGGCAGACAGAAGGTGGAGGAGCTGGCTGAAATAGCAGAGTTAACAGCATCGGTGAGGAGTCATTAACGGTAATGAACAGGCTCTTGGCTGAAGGATTTAGGAGAGGAACTGCACATGTTTATAGAGAAGAGCAAGAATGTTTGTTTCAATGTTCAAACACATTCTTGCTTTAAAGAACCGGCTTCATTTTATAGCTTGTCAAGTAGGGAAAAATTGTGTGACAAAAGCCAGTGAAGGTCTTACTGAAAGGAACATCTTACTACAAAATCTCTAATGAGGTTGTCTTACATACTTGCACTCTTTCTTCTAGGAATTTTACTCACCCCCCAGTCTCAAAGCTGCATGCTCACGAGCCCTTGGACATGGCCTGGCCAGGATCACTTGTGCACAATGTAGATGAAGCTCTTAGTTCCTCACCCTGTTCCTGGAACTCATGACTGGGAACCACAACCTGGGTTTTGAACATGTCTTTTGTCCTCTTTGGGGCCATCAGCTGCAGAAGCATGGCCTTTGCTGTCCCTCGCTGGCTTCAGCCTCCATTAATCTTCAGCCACAAACCTGCAGCTCATTGTTGGTTTTTCCTCCTTTGGTTGCCCATTTTCCTGGGAGGCTAGCAGAGGTATGGATTGTGTTGCTGCCCAGCTGTTAGGTGCAGGCTTTCTCCTGATGTGGTATCTGTGCTGTAGTATGGTCAGAGCATGGGCCAGAAACTGCACCTTGCTCAGCATTACTGCTGGGGACAGTGTCCTAGAAGCAACATCTGAGGGATGATACCTTTCAGTGTTGATGCAGACTACTCTTGTAGCCCTTACTTTGCTCTTTCATCTGGTACCTTCACATGTGCACAGACATATTTCCATTCATACTGTATTCTTAACCAGTCTTAATATTTCTGTTACACATCTGTACAGCCAGACCCCAGTCACCTCCTCCCCAGCTTTCCCCAGTGACCTCTTCTGGGGATGTTATCTGTGTGGGTTTCCTTACCTAGGAATTCTCTGCTTGAAGTCAGGCTGGGAAACGAGGGCACTAGTCCTGAGTTCCTGCAAGAACCTGCAGCGACAGCAGTGTTCCTGGGTGGGAAGTCAGCAAGGACAGCGTGGGACAGGTTAAGTCTGTTTCCTCTCTTCCCACCCCAGGCCTCTGTGCATGAATTGGTTTTTTTTCTCAACCTTTTCCAGAGTGAGAAGAGCGAGGGGGAGGAGGTTTCTGACCTGAACGTGAAGATGTGTCAGCTGGGCCATGAACTCGGTGAGCACAAGGCCAGCCAGAGGCCAAAAGTGGAAGCTGAGTGGCCTCAAGGAGCAGAGGCAGCAGTAAGGCTGGAGCACCACCAGCAGCATGCAGCATGTTGGATGGAGATGAAGCTGCTCCAACAGCAGCTCAAGACATTGCAGGAGAAGGTGGGTGTCACCTCAGTTGGTGGCAGGGTGGCACGCTGCTGCTATTGGTATTGCCCTGCTCACGGATGTATCGGACACCTTCCCTGGGCAGAGTGACTGTCATCTTCATCTTTGGGGGGACTTGCCCTCCCACTCAGATATGTCTCAGAGGCCAGTTCAGGTGCAGCTTGGGATGGGTCTTTGCTCACAGCTGGCTCTGTGGTGACCACTGTGTCCTTGTCCTGTGTGGGCTAGCTGGGCAGAGGAGATGGAGGCAGAGTGGAGGTGGCTCACACAGGAGTGTCAGGAACTATGGTTCCCCATGGCTCAGCTGAGAGGAGCTTGAGGAGAGGCAGGATCAGGTAGTGATGTCAGGGGCCAGGCAGCCCATGTCTGAGGGGAGGGAAATGAGGTGATAAGAGCAGGGGAACAAGGACCACTAAGACAGAGGAAAGCTGATGTGAGAAACCTCAAAGTGTATTAATAGCCCTCTCCTGCCTTCTAATTCAGGACAGGCTCAGAGGCTGGCTTGTGAGAGTAGAGCCATGTCAGCCACCCCTAGGTAGCTGTAGGACAAAGCTGGACCTGTTTCCTAGTACCATTCTTGCCCTTTGCTGGTGGCAGGAAGCGGAAGACACATAGTATAGTCCAGCTTGCCTTGAAGCCCAGCTTGCCTTGGGATGTATCTGAGAACAAACCCAGGCAAGCAGCCCCCTCTGCTTTCTTCCACTGTGGCCCGTTGTGCTAGGACACCCCTTCAGAGGATCCCTCCAGCAACTCCTGCTCCTCACTGCTCAGCAAAGGGAGCATCTCTCAGCAAGGGGTCCCTGTTTCTTCTCTGTCGGCTCTGTCTTCTCCATCCCTGGTTTTGTAGGTTGCCTAGCAAGCGCCATTCCCATGGTCCCTCTGCTCTGTTGCCATGGTGGGGCGAGAGCCAAGGCAAGGGTTGAGGGTGCTTCCTAACTCTCTCACCTGCAGCACACCCTGGTCCTGTCCCATTGCCAGCACAAAGCTGTAACCAACTATCTGTATTTCTGTATTGCAGCTCTTGGAAGCCAAAGCAAGCCTGAGCTTGGCCCAGACTTGTCATGCTCAGCAGTTGCAGCAGGCTAAGGCCCAGATGAACAATATGGTGCCAAAGAAACAGCTTGAGCAGCTGCAAAACAGCCTGAGAGAGGAACGGTGCAAGGCTCAGCAGCTCCAGGAAAACCTCCACCAGCAGGCTGAGCAGACATGCAGGCAGCTGGTCAGGACCCAGGTAAGCAGGGAATTGAGGGAACTCACTCAAGGGTACTGGGGAGGGAGCCCTGCCAGCCTGGAAGGCAGCTGTGGCTGAAGGCCCAGGAGGTTTGAGTAGAAGATGCTATGTATCAGGAGCCCACGAGGAAAATGCACTTGATGTTCAAATTCAGCTGCAGTTTTCATTCCCCATGAACCTAGTCTCTGCCCTGCACTCAAACAGGATCCCTCCCCACTCTCATCCACCCACCCCAGGCCAGATATCTTGTGCCTAGAGGAGCAGAAGTTATCCAGGGAGACACTCTGTTGGATTAGGCTGGGCAAAGAATGTTTGAGCCATGGCGATGTAACCTGCATAGAATGGGGTGGTTTTATCTCTAAGGCACTTAGAGATAAAGTGCAGCAAGGTGTTAGATTTTTGTGTTTGTCCTTAGTTTCAGGACACTGATTCAGTTGGAGTAAGCTGGGCAAAGTTAGAGCAAATTATAGCCTAAAGAATTAAACTGGCAGACCCAAAAACTACATCCATGGAAACAATGTCTCTCCCTGGGCTTTTCTGGACATAACCGAGAGAGGGGAGGTCATTGGCTTGTTTTTATAGAAAACATTGCTGGGAAATCTGTGCCTTGTCTTAAAACTGCTCTAGACACTCGTCCCACTGCTCTTTAAACTCTGCACCCCCTCATCTGATATCTCCATGCTCTCCCTTGTGCAGCGCAAAGGTTTGTGAGCAGGGCCCTGGGGAAATGCACGGTCCAGGATTGCCAGGGGCCAGGTGAGTGCTGGGATAGACCAGTCTTAGGCTCTTCCCCCACTGCAGGAGGAACATGAGCATCTGCTGCAGGCAGCTGTGGAGCAGGCAGAGGGGCTGGAGCATCATCTGAGGAGTGCAGAAGCTGTGCTGGCAGAGAGGGCAGCTCAGCTCAAGGACACACAGGTGAGTGCAAGAGGGGTTAATGTTGCATGTCCCTGCCTGGCTGGGCATTCCCCTGCATGGGAATGCTGAACCTTAAGCCTTCTGTCTCTGCCACAGGCCCAACTCTCCAGGAACAAACTGCTGATCAAAGTCCTCCGTGAGGAGAACAGGGGGTTTGCAATGGCCCTGCAGGCAGCTGAGCTGAAGCAGAAGAGCACTGAGGAGAGGAACCAGCTGTTGGAGGAACAAGCCTCAGCCCTGAAGCAACTAATTGGAAAAATCACACCAGCATCTCTGAGTGGGTGATGGGGCACTTGCTGTGGCAGCCTTGCTCCTGCTCCTGGCCAGGGTTTGTTAGGTGCAGACCAGGATCTATGGAAAGGCTGGGAAATCAGCCTTGAGCTCCCTAGTCTTGCCAGGATTTTCCTGTAGTAGATCCAGTAGAAGATGGAGAAACCAGGCAGAGTCCTTTAAGGAGACTGGTCCTGTGGATAGCTGAACTGAAAGCACCACCTTTGGTGCCTGGCTCAGTGGCAGGCTTGGCCCAGTGGCAGACCTAGCTTAACAGCAGCACATTCTCTCACACCAGCCATCCCTGCACTCCGGCAGCACGTTTGGTAGTGGCGTGGATGCTCCCTCTCCATGGAGAGTTGCTTGTTGCAGTCATGCCATTACGGCTGGAAAAAAAGCCAGGGCACGAGGACTTGCAGGCTACTGTATCTGGCTCACCCAGAACAGGAAAGCCATGTTGTGGCATTAAAATGTTTGCAGTATTACAGCACCTCCTGCCATCTCCAGTCTGCTCTGTATTTCAGCAGCCTTTCGCAAATGTTGATGAACTTTTATTCCCTACAGGTCTTCTTGGGCTCTAGGAGACTATGGCCCTCCTAAAGCCTAAGCCTAGGAACAGAATCAACTTGCTACCAGATTGTTGCCTCTGTGGTGAGCAGGACAGAGGCTATGGAGACTACTGTACAAGAGAGACTAGACAAGTAGCAAAGCAGAGGCAGGACAAAGTCAATACAAAGTAGAGGGCTCAAAAATAGCTCAAGCTGTTGTTGGTTCAAGAACAAAAGGGGATAAACTGGCTGTGAGCTAGAACTCAGCCATTGCCTTTAATTCCCAGGCCTCTTTGATCCAGGTGTGCTTTTTCTGTCCTGGGGGATGACAGCTGAGACTCCTCTTTGCCTTGGGGGCAGCCCTGCTTACAAGGGCCATTGCAAGGAGGGAAGCCCCAGCAGAGGGTGTGGGCTAGCCCAGGGACATTCCTTGGCTGGGGCAGCAGTCCAGGCATTGGTCCTCTTCCTGTATTCTTCCCCAAGGTATTTGCTTCTTGGCTCCTGTCAGAGATGGGGACAGGGCAAACTTCTACTCTCATCTCTGATTTACGTTTTTGGAAGCGTTGTCACTCAGCCTCTACTAAAGAGCGAGCAGCTCCATTAAGAAAACCAGACAGGGAGAGCAGCTCTTCAGTTTTGCTCTGGTTTTGTGCTAATTGGAATCCTTCAAACCCTCCATGCCCCGTTTCCCATCCCAACTCCAGGAAGTCCCTATGCCCAGACCAGTTCTCTGGGAAAGGAGCACTTCAGAGAGGGACAGAGGCACAGTCTAAGCACTTGGCCAGGCCCAGTGCCCAGACTGCAGTGCCCATTCAACTCAGCACCTTAAGAAACAACATTTATAGGCTTCTGATGGGAGACAAGGCTAGATGTCTGATCCTAGAAGGAGTTCGTGCAGCCTTATCTGACATTTGGAGGAACAGCTCTACTGAGACACCTAAATAACCAGTTGAGCATCATCCTGCAGGGTCAGGATGGGTTGCACCAGAAGGCGACCCCAAGGTGTTTAGCAAACATGATGTTAACACTTGAAAAACACTAAATAGAAGGCTGAAGCAGTTCTTTATTTTGCAGCCATGGTCCTGCTTTTCAGAGCCCAGACAGTCTTACTCCCACATGCAGAGTGTGAATAAAGAACTGCTCCAAACAAAAATGCACTCATGAAACCTGCTTGCAGCTGCAGGGCTTGGATAACACCCCTTCCCCCCTCTCCCCCCCAACTATGTGGGATTCCCAGGCTCCCCACATTACCAGTTGGCACCCTTTGGTCATGAAGAGCTGGCCAATGCGGATTGCATACTTTATAAACTCAGGGCTGATCTTCATGTCAGGTACCAAAGGCCTTTAAGAGCGGCTGGGTGCCCGCTGCAGAAACGCTGAGGTGTCTGAAGTCCTGCCCATGCCAGAGTTCAGTCCCTGTTACGGGCAGGGCACCAAGGGAGCGTTGTCCCTCCTGTCCTGCCCGCTTAGGACAAGATGTGCTCGAGGACTCCTTGTCTGATTAAGTGCTCGCATTTCCAGCGGGGTAAGAAATGCTGCATGGAAACAAAAGACAAACTTTCCTTAAAACTGAGGCAGAGGGGATTCCCTGCTGCACGCCACAGCCAGCTCCATCAGGCTGCATGCCTGCTGCACCGTGGCACCCGAATAGGCAGAGCTGAACTGCAGCCCTGGGCCCCACAGACAACTTGCAGCTTGTGCAGGAACGGTGACGTGCTGAAAAGCAGTGACAAGCAGGGGGGTATCATGAGAGTGAGAGGGAAGGAAGAGAACAGACCACACTCTTTTCACAGGTACCTGGCTGTTCTTCTTCAACAGGATGGTGGTGCCATCATCGATCTCAAACTCGCCATAGTCTCTTAAACACCGCACCTGCAAAGTGGAAATGCAGCCCTCAGATCAGCAATCTCCCCCAGAAAGCACTCACCATCACTGCTGACTTACAACCCATGTCCTGTGTGGTATGTATGTATGTATGGATTGTATGTATGGACACGTTCCTGCCTGCTGGAGCCTCCAAACAGAGCAGACCTGGAAACACAGAACTGGACTGATCTCACAGCCAGTGGGCTCTACCCGACATGTTCTCTTCCTGCCTTTGCCTGGAGCAAGAAGCTCCAGCAAGCAGCCCAGCCCAGCGCTCCACAGAGACTAGAGGAAAAGCAGCTGCATTTCCAGGAGAACCTCCCCACACGTGCACCAGAAAATGCCTGTTAACAGTGAAACTGTCTTAAGAAGCAAGTTGCCTGTTACTACGTGCTCTTTCAAAGAGAGCATCAGAACAGAGCACTTCAGCAGCAGCAGGCAGAGAGTGAAACATAAAATGCAGAAGCTTGTGGAAGCTTTGATGCTCTTGAAGGCTTTGCTCAGTGACTTCAGATGGAAGCAAAATTCTCTCAAAAATGATGGTCAGGCAAAATGTTTGTTCCCAGACAGAAACCAGTAATCTTGCACTTACTTCGATGTACAGGCTTTTAGGAGGTTTTATGTCCTGTGTAAGGTCCAGCCCCTCCTCTCCTCCCACTGACCTCATGTAGGTAGCCAGAGACTTTTTGTACCGATTGAACCACTCCACCTGCAGACATTGACAGCAATCCCTCAGGCAAGGCTGGACAGCTAATGCTGACAGACAGCTCCCTGAGGAGTGCTGTCTGCCCACCCTTCCCAAGCACGCTCATGCCAGCGAAAGGTGAACACAAGCTCTTCTATAAAGGAAGAGCTGCCCCAGAGGTCCAGCAGTCTGGATCCAGGGCAGGACACGAGCTGCTCACGCCAGCAGTTCTGTAGAGGCTCTCAAAGGAGAGCAGCACGTGAAGACCTCATTCTGCTGGCTCTGAGTCTGACCTGCTGAAGACCACCTGATCCTTAGAAGAGCCAAGCATCGCCTGCACTCAGTATCCATTTGGGATTGCACCCACAGACAGTGAATAAGCACATCAGCAGTCACAGAAAGGCATCTGAAGCGCCACCTTTATGGTGGGGGAAGGGAGCCCACCCACTTCTGACTCCTCTGCATCCCTCAGGAGGAAATTGTGGGAAGGGGCAGAGCCGAGGCCCAGGCTGACTCACCTCCTCGGCTGCCATGTGGAACTGGATGGTGCTGGGCAGGACGCTGCCGTACTCCCACCTCAGCGCTCGGATGCGCAGCAGCCGGTCGTACCTGGGGGCAGAAACGCGGGGCAAACCCGGCATCTTCCCTGCGGCCTCCCCGCGCAACGGCTCCCTCAAAGCAGAGGGCAAAGCCTCCGGGCCGCTCCCCCCCCCCAGCTCCTCTAAAGGAGGGGGTGTTCAGCCCTGCCAGCAGCTACAGCTTTTAAAGAGCGGGAGGACGCGGGGCCTTCCTTCCCTTTGTGCCATCAACACAGCGAGAGACGCCCGCACCACCCCGCTACCGCACCTCCCGCGGGCGCCCGAGGACCCCGCGGCGCGGGGTGTGCCCCCGCCGCACTCACAGGTAGGCCAGGAGGCAGCGCTGGTTGCGGAGCAGGCAGCAGTGCCGAAAGCGGATGAGGAAGATCAGGTCCGTCCGTCCCGACTTGGCCTCGGACCTGGAGGAGGAGCCGCGTTACCGAGGTGCGGGGCGGGAGCGGGGGAGGGGGGGGCGGACCGGGCGCGACACTCACACGTCCGACTGGTTGCGCTCGTACAGCGCCCGCATCTCCTCCAGCGCCTGCCGCAGCCCCTCCGCCTGCAACATCGGGCACCGTCAGCAACGGGGGGGGAGGGGGGGTCGTCGGCTGCCGCCGGGGCTCCTCCCGCTGCCCCCCCCCGGTCCCGCTCACACGGAAGGGCGGCAGGCTCCCGCCGGCGGCGCGGCGCAGCTCCCGCACCAGCTCCACCGCCCGCTCTCCCGCCATGCTGGCGCGCGCGCGGGAAAACCGCCCTCCCCACCGGCCAATCGCGGCCGGGGGCGGGGCATCGAGGGGGCGAGGCCGCTCCTCCCGCGGGCCCCACCCGCCGCCGTTACCTGCGCCGAGTTGCGCCCGGTCTCGGCGGCGCGGGGCGGTGTCTCCCCGGTGGCAGAGGCGGAGCAGCTCCCCCTGTCGCGGGGGGGATGTTACCCCGGCCCGGCCCGGCGCCCCCCAGCAGCGAGTCCGGCGGTCCCGGGCCCTCCGGGTCGCACCCGGGGCGGGCGTTCGTGCAGCAAACCTGGTTTTGCCATTCCCCTGCGTGCCCTCCTCCGGGACACAGCCTGGTCCCTCCGACTGCTCCCTTCCTCCCTCCCTCTGCCGCCCCTGCCCTTCCTGAGGCGTCTCCCTTTCACCAGAAGAAGCCTTCAGGCCTAAAAGCCTAAAAAATCTAAAAGAAGGAAAAGAAAACAAAATAAAATTAAAAAAAAAGAGGTGCGTTTCTGGATGGGACAGGAAATTTGCTGAGGATGGTGCTGCGTCTGTAGAGCTGAGCAGGGACCCCATCTGGCTCCGGCAAGTGTGTCCGTGCTCTCAGCAGCTCTTTTTTGGCAATTTTATTTGGCATTTTTAGTCATGGAGGTAAAATGCCCAGAAGTACTCCGGTCAGCTGAGAGCTGGAGATGGACTTCTGGGGTCTGCTTCCCAACCTGCCCCCACAGAAGGTGGCACGGCAGAGCCGGTGAGCCCCACGGCCAGGGGTTGTGGGGTCACCAACCAAAACAGACTCGTGCCTACCTTGTACTGCTCCCTCCAACAGCGCAGCGTGTCTTCCAAAGGCTGTGGCCTGGCGCTGGCATGCTGGTGTGGGGATGGGGAGCACGTTGCTGCTAGCCAGCTGTGATCCCATGGCTGGAACCACATCATCCCATGGCTGGAAACCAAAGCCAGAAAAAACCCCATGCGTGGCTTCAGCAGGTACTGTGGGAGCGGCGGCTGGGGGGGAGATTGCTCAGAGCATGCTGCAGCCACGGGGACAATGGACGGGCAAAATGGAGTTTTATGGCTGGGATGTCGTGCAGGAGGGCAGATGGCATTGCCTTGGGGTGCCTGGTGTAACGAGAAAAAGCCCACAGGAGGCAGGATTCACAGAATCACAGGACAGAAGGGGTTGGAAGGGGCCTCTGGAGATCATCTAGTCCAACCCCCTGCCAGAGCAGGGTCACCCAGAACAAGTTGGACAGGAATGTGTCCAGGTGGGTTTGGGATATCTCCAGGGAAGGAGACCCCACACCCTCTCTGGGCAGCCTCTTCCAGGGCTCTGCCACCTTCACAGGAATGAAGTTCCTCCTCATGTTCAGATGGAATTTCCTATCTTCCAGTTTGTGCCTGTTGCCCCTTGTCCTGTCACCGGGCACCACTGAGAAGAGTCTGGCCCCATCCTCTTGACACCTGCCCTGTAGATATTGCTCATCATTGAGGAGATCCCCTCTCAGACCAAACAGCCCCAGGTCTCTCAGCCTTTCATCACAAGAGAGATGCTCCAGTCCCTTCGTCATCTTCGTAGCCCTTTGCTGGGCTCTGCACTATTTCCCTGTCTTTCTTGAATGGAGGAGCCCAAAATTGGACTACCCTTAGGTGATACCCTTACCCTCACCACACTGTGGTGAGCCTGAGTTTGATACTTTCATATCAACACTTGTCACTTCCATGACACTCCTCTCCAGGATTGCAGTGCTTTTCATTCCTGCACAGACTGTTAATTGTTGATGATGAAATGGAAACCACATCTCCAAAAAACACATTTGCACCCAAACACCCTGCAGATCAGAGACCGCCCCTCCTCAGGACCATCAAATGGGCTGAGGCCCAGAACACAGACAGAGAGTTGGGGAAAATTCCTTACCCACATCCCAGCATCCATGAGGTCCCCTCTCAATCTGCCCTTCTCCAGCTGAGCAGCCCCAGGTCCCTCAGCCTTTCCCCAGCAGAGAGATGCTCTGCTCCCTTCATCACCTTCATGGCCTCTGGGGGCAGATCCTTGTCTTTCTTGAAGAGCAGCATCTCTCCCCTCCCTCCCCCCGGCTGCCTCCCTGTGGCAGGGGCATCTCCCCTTCCTCCCCCCCCCTCGACCCACAGCACAGCAGAGAGTGGGGCTTGGAGAAGCTGCTGGGAAGTGCCTGGTCCCCGAGGGCTGTCACTACAGAAGCGCCACGTGTGACTTGTCATTAATCATTGTGTTGTGCAGCGATAATGGCCCATCTGAGCCAGAGGAGATAATAGCAATAAACATACGGCCCTAATTCCAATTGTGGCTGCTGAAAATTGGTTGTTGCTTCTTGCTGAGGGATAGAAATGTAACTGAGCCTTGATTGAAAATTCAGGGGGAGCTGCCTTATCTTACTCCTTTGCCAGATTAAAAAAGCCTTATACATAAAAATAGACAAAATGAATGAAGAATTTACAAACATCTATATTTTGTGTTAGGAAATATGATAAAATTAGGAAAGCAGCTGAAGACACTGATTTATACAACTCTGACTATTTCAGGCAATGAGAGGTTTACATATCAGAAGTTAACAAGATAAAAGGTCTCCCACAAAATACATAGATGACAGACATCTCATCTGGATTTGACATAACACAGCATCAAGTACACACGGAATGTGATGGACGGTGCCAGGTCATTCCCCAGTTAGGTAACATACAACCTCTTGAATAAGGCAATTCAAATATAACTCTTAATTCAAATCACAACATACCCAGGCAGCATGCAGGAAAAAGTAATTTATTTTGTACATTGGAATGACACAACTTGCAATATGTTTCCATTTTATGTAGTTAGAGCAACAGGATATAAACCACTGAAATTATATATATATATATATCTATATATATATATATCTCAAGTCAACAGTTGTCTTTACTGGAATAAAGATTATCTGTTTTTGGTAAAAATAAAACTATTTGAATTCACTAATTAACAAAATGCACAGTGATCAGAAACCCAATTCTTCTCCCAATTTTCTCCCCTGGGTGGCTCCCGTTTCCCTGTGAGGCGGCAGCTGCGTGGCCCTGGGCTTGGAGCGCTGGTGGGACAGACCCCCCCTCCCACCGCTGCAGACCCCTGCGTTTCCTTATTAGCAATTAATTTCTCTGGATCTTTACGACCAAGAAATTTAAGAAACTATTAAGCAGAAGCAAAAAAAAAAACCCCACAAACAAACAACCAAACAACCAACAACAACAACAAAAAAACCTGAGCCAAAAAATCTCTGATTCGGCGGAGCCTAGCGGCTGTGGCAACAGACTTGGGGATCACAGAAGATAAAGAAGGCTTTTCCTATAACTGAAAAGTTCTTTCAAGAGTAAGAAATGAAGAAGGGGAAATAAGATTTTTTTATTTTTCCCATAAAGAAATAAATAGATTTGTAAATACTGAACAGACTAATCTGGGCAGCTCCTCCCTGGCTGTACGTGCCCCTGGCAGGGACTGACCCTCTCACTCAGGTACCGTGTCCTGTGGCTGCATCCCCCCTGTGCCCACACGGGGACGAAGGGGATGGATCTGGGGGGGCAGTGGGATTACTTCTGCCACCGGGTTGGGGCTTCTGCAGGCAGGGGGTGCGTTGTGGGAACGGCTTTGGAGACCTCGTCAGGCTGAAGCTCCGCAGAGCCCTGGGGGAGGGCTACCCGCCTGCCTGCCGCAGGGCCTGCGAAGGGCTAATAAAGGGCTTGTAAATAATGAAGAGGGAAAAGTTGCCCGCCAGGGGGTCCAAATGCCTTTGGCCTGTAAATGGGTGGTTGAAAATTCCTCTCCTTTGGGTGAGGTGCAGAGCTGCCACCACTGCCGTGAGACCTTCCTGCTAGAGAACTGTCCCAGGCTTCCAGACCCATCCATCTGCAAGAGGAACTACAGGAGAAACTGGATCATCAGGATGATTGTTACTGGATCTCGTCTATGGCCATTATAAAGGTCTCTCCCCTCCCTACTGCCCTATTTACTGCTCTGGTAAAAAAAAAATCATTGGCATATTTCTTTGCCCTTAAAAATACAAAAAAGCAAATAATCAAAAAATAGTGGGGAGAAAGGTGCTTTCACAATGACATTCAGAGCGAAAAGAGAGAAACGACATTTTACAGAGAGCTATCTTTGGCAGAATATTTCAAATAAATTATTTTTACAAATATTTTCTGCAGTCGTATATCTATTTTGAATAGTTCAATCTCAGCTATAGGGTTACTACTTCACTACTCCCTATTAATAGGAAAACACCACAAATATAAAAATATATGAGCTCAGCACAATTTTGAGGCTACCACAACAGTCTCCGATGATTTTCAAAAGTTGTAGGTCAATACCACAGAAAATATGAAACAGGTTTTCTTACGGCGTGTGTCAGGTCAGCAGGTCACAGCTTGTCACCGCTGGAGAAGGTGCTGCCACCGTCGCTGGGGACCAGCACGGGAACGAGCGGGAAGAGGTGGGTGCTCGGAGCCAGCCCGTGCCGCGGCCGGACACCCCCCACGGGGAACCCTCTCTGACCATAAGGCTTGGAGATGTCGTGCTGGGTGGCCACCGAAGGGCTCCCGCCCCGGGCAGGAGAGGAAGGGACGGGTGGGCAACGCCAGGCTCGCTGCGCTGAGAGGGTCTGACAAAGCCACGCTCAGCCCTGTGCTTTGCCCCGGGGAGACGGAGCACGGCCACTTTCACCCGCCGTGAAACCACCTCCTTTCACCTTCCCGTGGGAAAAAGCACCCAGGAAGCCGTGGGTGTCACCCCCTCACCCTGCCCCGGGAAGAGCTGAGACCCCAGCGGGACGGTGGCTCTGCTGGGGACTCTGAGCCTGAGCCAGGGTGGCCCAAGGAGGGAGCTCGCCTGGTCCCAGTCTCCCCTCCCAGCACGTGCCACCGAGTCCACTGAACATTTCGATTTAAATATTTCACTTCATTTATACAGCATGTACAGAATATACAGCATTGGATAATGATTTCCCAGTAGACTACAAGTGTCTCCCAAGATGACCTCTTTTATCAACAAATATATATAAATTGACGGTAATAAAAGAGTCGTACCAACAAATATTATGGCTTTTCAAATAGTGTAGCTGCATTGTGCCATTGAGCTTAGGGGGAACCACGAGAGAGACAGAGAGATCGGGAGGCTCCAGCTGCTGAGCCCGGGGCAGGGGGGGAAGGGGGGGGATGAATTTACGACCCGTACTCTGGTCTCTGTCTCCAGGCAAGCCAGTGCTTCAGACTCTTCTTTCAGCCCTGCTTGGGAAAAATTTGGCCAGATGGGGGTCTTCCCACCCCTGTCCCCATGGGTGGGGTGGCACGCTGGGCTGTTGGAGATCTCTCTCTCTCTCTTTCGGTGACGGTTTGCACAAGGGGTCTGCCCGCCCTGGGGTGCCGTGAGGGGGAGGACGCACAGGATGAAGAGTGACACAGGACATGGGAGGTGATGGTGACAGGTGGCTGGGCTGACCGAGGCGTTGGGCACGTCAGGAAGGGCTCCTCCCCGCCTGCCTCCCCTGTGCCACCCCGGGGGCAACGGGGGGCCTCCCCACTGCCTGCTGCGCGGGGGTCAGTGCCTGCTGTCAGAGGAGAGCAGGAAAGCGTAAGCCGTCGGCTTTGGAGAGCATCGTTGTTGTGCTCCAGCACCTCAGAGATGCCAGAGGGCAGCCTTGCCCGGGTAGTGCCATCCCCAGCCCCTGCCCGGATGCGGGGTGCCCACTGGACCAGCAAGCTGCCCCCCAGCGCCTGCTGCTTGCCCTGCTCCCACCCACCAGCCGTTCCCCTTGCTCATTAGGACCAGCCACTCACTCCCAGCTCTTTTTCTCCCGCGTCCTGCCGTTGCAGGGGGCCGTGGGCTGCCTCACCCATGGGGGGCATCCAGCCCCCCAGGAGGGACAGTGTGCCAGCTCCCTGCCCGAGTCTCCCTCCGCGCCTGAGCAGGGCAGGGGAAGAGGCTGCTGCTTTGAGTTATGTCTCTGCCGACAGATGTGTCTCCGTGGCCTCTCCAAGCTCAGGGCAACAGCCTGGTCTCTGCTCCAGGAAGAGGAGCAGTCGCTTTCCCTGTGTTTCATGTGTATGGAAATAAACTTTTGAGAACTGGAGTGGTCACTCAAGCATCGAGATAACCAGTCCGCTTAATTACAGTGGAAAATTAGTAAGGGTTCTAAATTACTGCTACTGTTGGGGTTTTTTTTTTGACTAATTCCCATCTCGTCTCCCTCTTTTTCAGAATATTATGGTCGCTCCCTGAAGGCCTCTCTGGCTGAAACCAAGGCTGATGCTCTCATGGACAAGCACAGGCAGCCCAGGCTGCCTGCAGGATGCTGAGCTGTGGGAGGCTCTGCCCGCCACGGAAGCAATGTGGGGAGAGTCCCGGGGGGGCTACACACATCTCCTTCAGGATGTGTGAGAGATCCTGTCAACAGCTTTGCTCCCTGGCACTCTGGCTGCTCCCTGCTGGGAATATCCTGGGAGGCTTTTTTTGTTGGGGCCAGGGAAGGTAGTGCATGGTGTCCTCCATCTTCTTCTTGCTGAGTTGACAGTGATATGGACCAGAGGCGTCTCCGGATATCCTAGGGACAGTAGTAGATGTAAAGATACCCGTCACTGCTGAGCAGTCTTCAGGAAGCCATGGTTTTGATGGCTCACGCCACGACTTGTGGCACAGAGACCCAGGGTGCAGAGGGCCAACTTGTACCAAACTTGGCATTTTGTGGCTTTTATCAGCACGTGTGTGTTGCTTCCAGCCGGAGCTAGGAAGCTTAGGAGAATTCACCAACTTCTCCCCTTCATCCACAAATAAAGCCTTTTTGCTGGATTACTGAACAATGTTCTCAACAGGTAGTCTTGAAAGCTGGGTTATTTACAGAGCTGTCCCTCCCAGTGCTTAGCACGCTGAGGAAAAAAAGAAGCTGCACAAGCGTTGTCAGGAGTCGTGTTGTCATCAGGGAGAAAATAAATAACGTTTTCTTTCTTGCTAACATATCAACTCTACCGTAAAAGGTATTATCACCATCTTTTGCTCTCTAGAGCTGCTGGAAGTGGTGCGTGTTTCCTGATTAAGAGCGAGACAAGAAGGTCTCCTGCACGGCTTGCTGTGGGAGCGTGTTTTCTCAGGAGCTCAGAAGATGAAGTAAGCAACATGGGGCAAACAAATGAAGACACGGCAGGAATCTGTTCATTTCCATCTGTACAGGGGGAGTTCAGCTGAGGAGCATCTAATCACAACTCTTGTTGCCAGGTAAGACCAGGGCAATGCTGTAGTTGGAAGTGAGGGATGAGGGAGCCATCGCCGCATCACACCGAGCGAGAAATCTGCTTGTGCTGCTCCCACATCCCTGGGAGTGACAAAGCCACTAATTTGCTGAACTTTCATTAACGCTTCCAAATAAGCCCGGCAGCAACTTGGGACACATCCTGCACCAGCAGGATCCAATCTATCCCATGCTAGTGCAGCGATTTTACAGTCACTCGGCAATTCTCTGTGTTTCTAAGCCTCCGAGTTAGAAATAAGAGAGAAGAAATAAATACAACCTCAATGGAGAGGTCAGGAGTGCAGGGAGAGACCACTGTGACAGTTCTCCATGTCCTGGAAGGGTTTAGGAGCTCTGACAGTGGAAAAGCATCCCAAGCCATTGCAACTTGCTTGACTTAAACTCTGCCCATTTAAGCAGGGGCAGGAAGGTTTTATAGGCCATAAGATGAGTTTTAGAATGTGTAAAGCACTAAGAACAGGCTCTATTTTGGAAAAAATAAAGAAGTTGAGGTGGATCTTCAACCCTCAGCAAAAGCAATTAGGAAGTGTAGAGGCAGGGTTGGGGAAGGGGGTGGAGTTGGAGCATCTGTGAGGCTTGATAACAGTGGAAATTGAGCAGAGATGCTTAATCTTCCAAAAAACTCATGACTGAAGGACGGCAGCACAAGAAAAACAGTGCCTGTGGGTAGTGGCTGCAATGGCGCCTGGATGGTGAGCAGGGGAGCTCAGCATAGTGACATTTGCCTCTGCTGCATGGAAAATTGCGTGGTCCTTTGCTTGCAGGGGCTCGAGTCCAAGACATCTTTTGGAGTGGTTAATCTTTGCCCTGAGATACAGAAAGCAAACCTGAGCCAATAAGCATTGCTGTTTGGTCTAGTGAGAGAGAAGCTTTGTCGCGCAGGGGAAGACCCCGGTTGTGGGGAAGGAGGGACAGAGAAGGCTCCTTTGCAGAGAGCCTGAAGGAAGAGGGTGTGCAAAGAGGCTCCAAAGGGGACACCAGCATAGAGCAAGCCCCCAGTTGGACTGTCACCGTCTGCAGACGGCCATTCTGGGGCCCTGAGATGGCTCAAGGGCGGATGCTGGAGCATCCCATCCTCAGGTGGCATAAGCTCCTGGTGCCTTGCCAATGTTGCTTCCCACCAGTGCCTGGAACTGCACACTGTTGGGCATGGGGTGTGTGTACAGGAAGGGGTGGAGAGCTGTTGTAGGGCAGTACAGCAAATCAAGAGCTATTTTGATAAAGAAGATAAAGATAAAAAGAAAGCCTGGGGTTGGTGCCCACAAATAGACAAAAAAGCTGGGGGGCTGTGCTATAGCCGTACAGAAATCAAGATGCGTGTCTGTGGCCTGGCAGCCGGGGAAGGATATGCTGTGGCAGTGCCTAAAAGAGGGTTTCCAGGTCTGGATGGGACCCCAGGGCACCTCTCCCTTCCCCGTGCCCTCTGACGCCGGACATCCCACCAGCAGCACTCTGCAGCCCCTGCTGTGGGAACAGCACGCGCCCCAGTGCCTTCTTTCACACTTCTGGGGAGGGGGAGCCCCAGGCTGATGTTCCCCTTGGGAGTGTGGGAAGGAGCCGAGGGAGGGTGTGGGGTCTGCAGGAGAGAATGACAAGCCACCCCGGGGGCAGCGTGTGCTCAGGGGCAGGGTTGGCCATTCTCAGGATGCTCCAGAGAGAGAGCAAGACCCTGTGAAGACCCCTTGGATGCTCTTCTCAGCGATGTGCCATGGACAGCAAATCCTGCAAGTAACAGCAATCTTCTGGCTACCTTTGCTGGTAACAGCTCCTGCTTGGCCAGACAGCCCCTTTCCTTCGCAGCATCCCTTCCCTCTGTGTGAGGGCTGTTGCTGGCTGCTGAGAGGCTCGTGGCGCCTCCAGTTCCAAAGGGAGGAAGGCTCAAGTCCTTAAAAGGTGAGGAATCTCACTGTATTTATTGTCCCTCAGTGCTTTCTGCAAGAATACAGATGCCTTTGGATGCTTTCCTGTGCGAGTCCATTTTTCACAAGATAAACAAGCTTTTCTGCAGCTGTGCTATGCATGTGTGTGCGCGTGTGTGGTCGGTCATCACACACTCAGAGAGGCCAGGAAGGTTCCTGGTGCTCTGCAAACATGCTTCCCCAGATGGGCCTGGGTGCCAAAGCCTACAGAAAAATAATGCAAGTTTTCTGCCCCCCCCTTCCCTCCCCCAAGAATAACAACCTCCAGCATTTAGTTTTCCCTCTTTTCTCTCTCGCTGTCACTTTTTGGCTATGCCCAGCTCTTGCCCTTCTGTGAGCGCAGCTGAGCCTCCTCCTTAGGGATGTATGTGGCACCCAGTGCTGCCGCGCTCGATTCTTACCCAAGCATTTAAAAATAGCTGTAACAGTAACACACAGGCTCTGGTTCTCCCCTCCTTGCCCCTGGCAGAAATAGCATACTGAGTTTATAGACTGTATCCAGAGTCGTGACCAGAAAGGGCTCAACACCTCCCTTTTCTCTTTTGTCCTTTAAGGAAGTGATGAAAGTGGGGGAAGAGAAAGATGCACAAGTGACTCTTGCCCCGAGGGGGGCACACTGCCCTCTGTTGTCATCTCCAGACCAGGGATTCACGTCTCTTGGGCGAGCAGTTCCCATGCTGCCCTGGTCAAGGTGCAGGCGGGTGATGGTTCGGCTCAGCCTTGAGGTGCTGCAGATTTGTGGCTTCCTGCAAAGTCCTGGCTCTTCTGCACCTTTTCCCTGTGTTCAGGTTGTGGCTGGGATTTGTGGCAGGATCAGCTGCTGGACCCTGGGGAGCTGGGGAGATGGTTTTGATAAGATGCTCAGGGCTGTCACTGCTCCGTGTGCTCCATCCCTTTGTCCCCACGTGCTTTGCAGTGGCCTGTTGAGTTATTTGGATGTCCCTCTCTGAATGTCCCTTGCACTGTGCTGCATCCTTTTCCGTGGGGTTTTCCTTTGGCTAGTGGGGTGGTGAGAGAGGGTGATAGCAGCTGGGGTGGGAGGATCGATGGAGGCAGAGGGTTTGAAGTGCTATTCCTGGCAACCTCCCTGAGCCTGGGGCTCTGGCAGAGATGCTTGATGCCCTTCCCTTGGGAAGGGAGTGTGGGGAGGCTGGCAGGGATGAGGAGGAGATGGCAGCTGACAGAGGACCAGAGAGCTGGGGCAGAGGGGTGCAGGGGGCTGTGCTCCTCCTGCTGCCCCAGTAGCATGCAGCTGGGCACAGGCTCGAGGTGGATGCTGAGGAGCAGGCATTACACCTGTGCCAACACAGCTGGGTGTCCAGGGCTGGGTGGAACAGTCCTTTGCTCCTCGGCATAGCGAGGCAGCAGCCAAAGGTTTGCTGGTCATCTGTAGGTCCTCCAATGCATGGCACACTGTGTTTGAGCTCATTAAGGATGCTGCAAAGCGTGTGGCTGGCAGAGAACAAGTGCATAAACAAGGCTGGTGGTTACTGTGTGACTTAGGCCTTGTCCTAAGCAAGCAAGGTCCCAGCACTCGCTTTGGAAAGTCCTGCGAGCAGAACAGTTACTTACTGAGTATTAAACCCAGCTGCTACACAAGCCCCCTTCAACTTGTTAACGACCTTAGCGACTGCAATTCCTTCTGGAAAAGTAAATGACGAGAGCGAAGTACCAACAGCAGCTTTCAGGAGGTGTAATTACTGGGTCAGGAGGAGCTGCTTTGCTTTCGTAATCCACTGCCTGGGAAAAGCAGGCTGAGGTGACCGGCCACCCTCGCCTGGGGCTTGGCCAGCCCCGGACTTGGTCCCACACTCACTCCGGAGGGTGCTGAGCTGCCCCAGGGAGAGCGGGGCCAGCGGCACAGCTGCCAGAGGCCGCGTAGGGTGTGAGGAAGGGCCAGGACTTTGTGGGAGCAGCCCAGAGATCCCGTCAGGTCCCCTGGCTGCAGGGGTGCGTTGGTCCCCTGCTCTGCCACACGTCCCCCGGCGGCAGCAGACAGGGATTTTACTGCCTCTGGGCCTCGGCGGACATGGTTCCGAGCCCGGAGCTGGGAAGCCAGAGGCTGCTGCTGGGGCTGTGCAGCCCCTCTGGACTGGGACCCATCCCTGTGGCCGGCGTTGGAGTTGAGCTGACGGCCTGGGACCTCGGAAAGACGGTGGGGAGGGGGCAGCTCAATAAGTGCTGGGTAAAGCACAGGGAGGAGCAATGTCCCTGGGCACGTGGAGACTTCTCTCCTCCTCAGTGCTGGCTGAGCTTGACACGCGGGTCAGGAATGGCTCCAGCTGCCCAGAGCAGCCCTGGCCCCCAGTTCACTCAGTGACCTTGACCTTGCAGCATGTCTTCCCAGATGGACCCTGCCCTGCCAATGCATCTCTTGCCATCAGCTAATGGCTTAACCTAGCACAAGTCACCCTGGGGCTGGGACAACAGCAGGAGCTGCTCTACATAACTGGAGGACACAAGCAGAACGAGCTGCTGGGAACATGTGCCCGGCTCTCTGGGCCTAGGGCAAGCCAGCACCCATGGGGGACCCGGCATGGGAGCAGCTCATGGCCCCAGAAGCAGCTTTGTCCCCAGGCGGTTTCCTGCACCCCCCTGAGGGCTGGGGGGCTGTGAGCCCCCGCTGTGCCACAGCACACCAAGGCACGATGGAGATGGAGCAGGAGGAAAGCCGTGAGATGGGGCAGGGGTGGGCATGCGGAGGCGTCGTTGCCCCCCCCCCCCCCCCCCCCCCNNGGGGGGGGGGGGCGTTGCCCCCCCCCCCCCCCCGTCAGCATCAGGAGCACGATGAAAGCAAACCAATGAGTAAGGAAGGGATAGGTACAACATAAAGGGTGACAACGGGAGGGGAGGGAAGGGTTTTCCATAGAGAATATGCAGGAGCACTACTGGATCCATCCGGAATCATTACAAACTTTATTTGTCTGTGCATTGTGCAACCATTGATACGGATCATCACAATTAGTGGGCTCACTGCCTATAATGGTGGGCAAACACACAACGAAAAATCAATGAAGCCAAATAGATGAAAATGAAATAATTGTACAGAAAGGTAATCATAAACCTGAACAACCTGTGCCTGCCTTTGATTCTTCCCCCCAAAACCAGTAAGAAACAAAAAGAAAACCCCAAAAATGCATCAAAAGTGAAAAAAAGGAAAAAAAATAATATAAAAATCCAACAACTTCATACCCCTGGGGAAAATTTTGCATCAGGCTAATTAAAAACTTCCAGGGATTGCTCAAAACGCATAGGAATAACCCCAGGTGATCGGTTTTGGTACAAGGCTCGGTGGTGGCTGTCGGCTGGGGGAAGAGCTGGCCGGGGGCCGCGCAGGCTGGGCACCCCCCTGGCTGGGATGCCGGGGAGCCCGGCGAAGGTGGTGGGGTGAGGAGACATCTCTCCACGCAGTGTCACCCCCGTGCACGATGTCACCCCTCTGTGCCCCCAGGGGAGCCCCCCACCCACACCTCCTGGCGCCTATTGGTGGGGTGGGGGGGGGTGATTCTGAGTTGCCCTGCCTTGCCTCACTCTCCCCACCAGCACCAGGC
Source organism: Scolopax mira (assembly GCA_004320125.1). Lineage (NCBI taxonomy): Eukaryota > Metazoa > Chordata > Aves > Charadriiformes > Scolopacidae > Scolopax > Scolopax mira. Next base: position 35,207 of record BJBW01008291.1, read on the forward strand.
TCAGGCAGGGCAAAATGTGGCTTTTTGTCCTGGTTACGGTCGGTGGGGTGGGAGATGATGTCCTTATGGCCCCTCGGCCCTTAACGCTGAGTTACTCTGCCTCCAAGCGGCTGTGGGAAGGGATCGATTTTGGGGACTGATCCCGATGGCTTAGTGCTTGGAAACGGGGGCTGCCACTCGGCCTCTGGGGACGCGGTGGGATGCGGGGCTTGGAGGCAGCCAGCAGCCGTAGAGGCGGAGGCAGGCGCAGTGCTGGCTGAGCTGTGTGTGTGTCCCCCCCCGGGCTCAGACACAGCTCGTATCCCCCGGGGCTCCCCGGGACCTTCACCTCAGCTCTAGCACATCCCGGACTGGCTGCTGTCGGGGGGGAGCCCAGACAGGTTGGGGGACAGAGCCTGGAGTCACTGGGCTGGGGGTTTTCCTCCCCTGGAAACCTAATTCTGTGTGGCCTTTAGTGCTTCCCGTGGACCCACGTGTGGAGCAACAAAGGGGAACAGCTTTCCCCCCTTTTCACCCACGCCAGGAGGAAACAGACAAACAAACAAACAAACAAACAAACAAAACCCTACGGCGAAACCAAACTAAATAAAATAAATAAAAAACCCAAAAACCTGGTGAAAAGAAAACACTTGTATCTGCAATGCTCAACCCACACGGCTCGGAGGACTATCGCTATAGGATGCTATATACAGATAGGGTTCAATTCACTCATGCAAGTGTTACAAGTACCACGAGGGCATGCCCAAGGGGGCCAAGGAGGAGGAGGAGGAGGAGGGAAAAAAGCTCCTGCTGCTCCGTGCAGCCCTGGCTTGGGACACGCCGGACCCCGGGTTGCGGCTGCACAGCCCTGAAGCATGGAGGGGGGGGAAGGCAAGGGGCAATGCTGGGGAGAAAGGCTTAGTCGTACACATGCCAAAACAAACAAACAAACAAACAAAAAGAAACCCCCAACCCCAAATCAACGATGAAAACGGCTTGTGTTCTACCCTTAGAAAGCTCCCGATTTCCCCTTGTCCTCGGTCCGGTCTCTCGCTTCTTTCCGACAGGGCCAGGGGGGACGTTCCCAGGTGGCGAAGGCAGGCGGGTGCTGGTTGGCGTTTGGGACCCCGGCTTTCCTCTCCTTCCCTTGCCCACTGCTCTGCTTCTCACCAGCTTCCCCGGCCTTCCCTGAACCGATGCCCCCCCGGCATCCATCCTCCCGGGGGGGGCCGGCGGGTGGGGGAGAGCGATGGGGAAGGTCTCGGGGGGCTGTCAGCCGCTCCCGCTGGCAGAGGTGCAGAGTGGGCTCTGCCGCCGGGCTCCTGGCCGGGGCAGGGGTCCTGCCGGCTTTGGGGTCCTGCCTAGTTCAAAGGGTGCTCCAAAGCCACTTTCTGTCAGCAGGTGTGTGAACATGGCAAATCTCTTTAATTCTTTCTCTGTTCATTATACACAGCGTTATATCTATATCTATACCTATATATCACTCTATATAGATACATATAGATATATATATATATATTTACTATCTCTGATTGTCCCTTTAGAAGCCCTTTATGTGGCAGTAGGCTTCCAGAGATGAGAAGAATATGTACAAGAGCCAGAGGAGGATAAAGAGTGAGGATGTGAGCAGCTTGGAAGTCCGCGGCCCGCCCAGCTCACCTCCAATCTCGGGTCTCCGCCGGTAGAGCAGCACTCCTACACTGATAAAAGCAAAAATGGTGAAGAGAGTGACAGAGAAGGCCAGGGTGCCAGGTGACACTTGGAAGGCTTGTCCGTGCGCCGCATGGTAGATGGCTGCGATGGACCAGGCCACCCCGATGCCCAGGAAAACGTTCACAGCATTGCTCCCGGTGACGTTCCCGATGGAGGCATCTGCATACTGGTCCTGTGTCGCTGCTACTTTGCTGGCAAACGTGTCTGCAAAGGGAAGATGGAGAGAAACCCTCAGGAAAGAACTGGGTAAGGAGGGACAATGGCAGCCAGCTTGGGGACAAATCTCAATGGTGTCACCTGGGGAATGAAGACAGTGGTGGAAGACAGCCCTGTCTGTGGACACTCCCAAGGAAGGGCACCTCTGGCCAGAGCCAGGGTGACAAACAGCATCCACAAATGCCCAGGAGGGAAATCTCAATGTCATAGAAATACGGGGCTTCCCCCACTATGGCCCCAGATGCCCCACAGTGCTTCAAGCAAGGGACAACACTCCCAGTACTATACTGGGTTCAAAGCCAGGCTGGATGGGGCTTTGAGCAACCTGCTCTGGTGGGAGGTGTCCCTGCCCAGGGCAGGGGGAGTGGAATTAGATGATCTTTAAGGTCCTTTCCAACCCAAACTATGCTATGATTCTATGATTCTGTGTCGGCCTCCTCTCCCACATCCACTAATTTATTGGCTTGCAAAAGAACTGAAAAGACTGTAAGAGCCTCGTGGGAGTCACAACGGTTTGTATGTATCTTTCAGGTCCCCTGAAGTTTTGTATCTATCTGTGTTTCTGTGTATGCTTTAATGATGTTTCTCCTTTTCCCTCACTGAAGTCCAGTGTCTTGTGCAGACCCTCCCTCTTTGGTAAAGAAGTGGTCATCTTTCACCCCTTCCAAGCACTGTATGGGCTGTGTATTCTTGCCCAGGTGCTCCACCAGCTTTAGTACAATTGGCAAAAGAGCTGTGATCAAACTTAGATGGCTTTTTATGTGGCAGATCTTGTGTCGAGTAGACCAGCTGCTCGGCACCAGAGAGATGTACTGATTTTACACCCAAACACACTCCGGATCCGCGGGGGGGGGAGCAGGAGGAGGGATTATTGTCTGGGTTTTGCCTCAGCTCACACATCAATGAATCCTTATCACACCTGTGCTCCCGGATCACCTTGGGTACAGGCAGCAGAGTGTGGGAAAGAGGTCAGAGTTCATGTTCTTCAGGTATGTCCCTTCCCATCGGGGCTCCAAGGTGAGGCAGGGAAGCGCATCCTGGCACCAAGACCCAGCTTCATGTCAGGGGGGAGGCAGGGCACTTAAAAGCACAGCGAGAGGGGCCATTTGCACCAAAGAAATGAAAAGGCTGCTATATTTATTCATTATTACTTTTTTTCTTAAAAAAAACCCAGCTCCCATGGGAATGCATCTGGCTGCTGAGGGACAGAAAAGGCACTTCCCCTGTCCTCGGCCTCGGAGACGGTGAGGTGACTGCGGGATGGTCCCCACAGCTTTGTGGAGCTGTGGGAGGAGGGATGGGGCACACCTGGGGCATGCTGCCAGCCCTCGCCAGAGGCTGGGAACAGCTCCGGGCGCTTCTGCAGGCTCAAGCCGTGCTTTTAATGCACGTTTGATTTCACTGCGCGTTTGTCTGCCTCCTGGAAAACCACCCTGCTCCTTCCTGGTGTGGCGGAGCCCACCCAACTAACACGACAGTCGGTGAGCACCTGCTAGCTCAAACAGGAGTAATGAAATACATTCTAAAAACAACTTATTAAATGACACCTTTTGTCAACAAGACTTTTGCTGTCGAGGGTGTGAGACAGCCCTACAAACTTCACACCTGAAAATGCCAGAAAACGCTCCTTCTGTTGCATGCCCAAATCTGTTCTTCCTTTTGGTTCTACGGCTTCTCTGTTGGCATTAGGACAATTAAAACAATTTCAAGATCTTCAGGAACCCAAGTGCTGATTGGTGGAAGTCTGGGGCTGGCGAGAGAAGATGTGACCGACATGGCAGGGTAGGTGGGGTTGGGTTGGAGCCCCTTGTCTGGGAACCAGGCCATGCATGGCCAGCATAGCCCATGGCAGAGGGTGAGTGAAAAGCACAGGCCCTCTGACACAAGCTGACATGGGACTTCCCAGAGGAACCGTGTCACTGGGAACATCCTCTCCAGTGCACCAGTTCACCCCTGAGGAGCCCTTTGCTGAGCCAGCAGAACAGGAGGTTGAGTTGCAACAAGTCAATGTGCATTGAGAGGAAAAAGTGGGATGTAGGTATGGAGACTTGTGGGTTTTTTTGTCTCCCTGGTTAGTCCTGGTTAGTCTCTGCTGTCTTCTCAGGCTGGGTGACCATTTGATAAGAGACATGTCTCTAAACATTTGTGGGGTTGGAGCCTTCTAGGGTCTTCACAGGTCTCATTTTGAGGATCTTCCCTAGCTCAGTAACCTCACCTTGATCCATTTGATGACCAAAGGTGAATCTGATTGCATACACAGGCATCTGTGCTGGGCAGAGCACCCTGAGCTAACTCACTTGGGAGGCAAAGTTAAAGGAGCAGATGCTCAGAAAGAAAATGCAGGACTGCCAACATAGACAGCATTTTAATTGAAGACCAATTCCTACTTTGAGAGTGGATGTCATGGAGGCCTGTCCACAGAAATAGACACTTCGCAGTCTTTGCAAGGGGAAGGTCCTTGAAATAATTTCCATGGGACTGAACCCACATCCTGGTTTGATTCTCCAGGCCCATCTGAGACTGAAAAACAACTTCCACTTATATTTCAAATCTGTCTCCGAGGGTTCTGCAGAGCAGAGCTGAGGACCTTGCTGTGCCCAGCTTTCCCAGCCCAAACCCAAACCCAGATGGGGCAGAGATGCACCTTTACAACAAACCCTGCTCTGGTTCTTACCTGGCACCGATGTTCCCAGTGCGACAAACACGACCGCAGTGACCGAGTCCTTCAAGCCGATGGTGCAGCCAAAGTGGGATGCCAGGTCACCGATGAAAGCTGTCAGGAGGCCAATCATGAGGATGGAAACAACGAAGCAAGCCCAGCCATTCCAGTAGTCTGTCGGGGGCACGAAGGCAAAAAGGACCTTCCAGAAGACGGTCAGAAAGTGCATCACGTAGTCGAAGCAGGAGGGCAGCTTCTCCTCCCCACATTCATCATCATCATCATCTTCCCCTGGAGAAAACCACCAGTGCCCGATTAGACTCACCCACCCTGGAGGAGGTTGGGTAAAGCTCCTGTGCATACTGCAGCCCTCCAAATGCCATCTCTCGTCATTCAGGCCCTAGAAGACCTTGACTTCCCAATATCTTATTTTCTAGGCAATCATCATAAGGGCTCGATGACTTTTCCTGGCTCCTTCCCACAGCACAGAGAGATCCTTCAAAGGCATCAACCTCAAAAACCAACCTGCACTTCAGAAAATGCAGGGGGCTCACACAAGCACCTCTGCCTGGGTTTAACCACCAGATGCTTTCTAGACTCAGCCCCTGCTCAGGAACCCTCTCCCCAGAAGATGTGGGAAACAACTGGTCTCACAGTGGCTGGAGCCAATTGCGGCAGGCGAACCCACCAAGAGCAACATGTGCCTTGTGGAGACTCCCCTACGGAAGCTCTTTTTGAGCTGCTTCTCACAAGCACCTGCGACTGCTTCCAGCTCTCTGGAAAAATGGCTGGGTTTGGTGGCTACCAAGCTGCTAGCTCTGTCACTTCACCTCTTCTGCAAACTGGGTTCAAGCCATGAAGAACTTCTGCCCAAAAACCTTCCTGGTCCATCACTGCTGACTGTCTTTCCATGTTGCATTTCCCTGCCCCTTCACGTACCTCTCTATAAGCTCTGGCTGCCCATTCCTTTTAGTCTGGTCCAAGGTCAGTGGGCACCCCCTGTACATGAAAACGCTTTCCACTTGCACCCCTTCCAGGTAGCCATTAAGCAACCCAGGCCACGAGCCAGCTATGAGACATCATTTGTCACAACAAAAATGCACTTTCCTTCTTCTGTGTATTTTCTCTCCCTGGTCCAGGTCAGTGCTTCATTGTCCCATACCTGGAGGGGTTCAAGGCCAGGCTGGATGAGGTTTTGAGCAGCCTCCTCTAGTGGGAGGTTTCCTTGCCCAGGGCAGGGGGTTGGAACTCGATGATCTTTAGATCACTTCCAACTCCAACCATTCTATGATTCCCTCCTCACCCATCTGTTGTTAATGCCATGCAGGGGTCATTTTCCCAGCACGAGCTTGCCAGCAGTCCTGGCCCTGTCCCTGCTCACTGGGCACATGGTGTGGGTTGGACCCCGGCTACCCCTGTGCTGTGCTGAACGCTCAGCCCCACACAGCACATCGCTGCTCACAGCTGCACCCCTTGCAGCACCTGGGTCTTCAGCAGAGACAGAGAGCTGGGTATGTGAGTCCTGGTGCCCTTCCTGCCTGATTCCTGAGGGTTCTCAGGGGGGTTATCCATCCACAGCCATGTGCCCTGGACCCTCGGGCCGGCTTATGGCCAGAAGCTCTCCTGTGTGTCACAGGGCAAGAGCTCAGCCGACATTGGTCTGTCCTGGCTCCTCGGCCCTTTCCCCTGGCCCAGCACATCTTCATCATCTCGCTGGTCCTGGCAGGGCCATGGGGATGGAGGCAGGGGTTTCACTTTCTCCCTTCCCTGCTCCAGGTGTCAGCACCTCACTTGTCTCTCCAGAGCCCATTGTGCAGGGCTGAGTGAGCCCCTTGGGGCTGGTGGCCTCCTGCCTGTCTCCAGCAGCTGCTGCCAGCTTGTTCTCTGGGTGGGCTGTGTGGCAAATGCGAAGCTCCCCCAGCCTGGCACACTGCACAATGCCAGAGTTGTGGCACAGTCAAAAACTCCTCCAACTTGTGCTTGAAGCACCCTCTGGAGTGAAGGGGAGGTTACATTTTCCCAATAAAATCAGTTGGGAAAATGACTTCCTTTCCCTCTCAAGAAACAAGGATGGTTTTCTAAGCCATGGAAGTTGGGGATTCCAAGGTCATTGCAAGTTGTGTTAAAGACATCCCTTGCACTCAAGTTGGTCATTTTTCATTGCCTCTTGTATACTTTTTCCTTCCAAGGATGTGGACCACCAGCTCTCCCTGCACAGCTGTTGCACCCCCTGCACTCCCTGCACCAGCTCCTTACCAATGGGAGGATGTAACCTGTACCAAGTGGGAGGATGCAGCCCATCTCCCTCCCTGGCTCTCTTTCTAGGAAGGACACCTCAGGATGGCAGCAACAAGAGACCAAGGACACAGCCAAGGTATCCAGTTAAACCTGGGCCTCTGCAGTGGGAGAGGCAACAAGGTCCCTCCTCACCAGGAACTGGGTTTAATGGGATGATGGCTCTGTGCCTGGGCAAAGCTTCTTCTCCCGGTGGCCTCAATACTGATCAGGCTGGCATAAGTGTTTGAATAAGATTGTGCTGGTTTTATCTGCCCCACTGCTGGCCAGGGTAATCATTCCTCCCTTCACATCTTCCTCCATGATGCGGATGTTTCATTGAATAGCAAAATGCATAAAACCTCCCATGGGAGAAGGAAATGGTCCTGCTGTACGCTGTGTACCGATAGGTGGGTATCAATTAACCCCATGCTCCAATGGTGGCTCTGTGCCACGACAGCAGTTACTGGGGGAAGCTGCTGGTCGAGCTGCTTCCTTTGCTGCTGCTCAGAACTATTGCTTTCTGCCTCATTGCAAAGGTGGCGATGAAAACTGAACTGGGGGATCAAGACATGCTCAAGGGGAGTCCAACTACTCTTGGTTTGGCCAAGCTCATTTAAGCCCTGCACTCTGCTGGCATGCTTGGGGGTCTCAGCAGAGATGCATCTATGGGAGAGGGGGCAGTGATGGAGCCAGTGGAGAGCAAGGCAGATATCTGCATTAAACAGAACATCTAATGGAGATAACTGCACACAGGGGATATGGTATCCCATATGAGGGCTGGGGGGAAGCTGGAGGGGATTCAGTGGGGTCACCAAAGTGACTGGCCCCTGGAGGATGCTGTCTATGGAGAGAGGTGGAAGGAGCTGGCTTGGGGAGTCAGGAGGAGAGGAGGTAAGAGGGGACTGAGCAACAGACAACAGTGGCTTGGAGGGCACGTACAGAGGGGATGGAGGGAAATGGCCCTCTGCACTGATGAGTGATACAATGAGGGGCAATGGCCAAATGCTGCAGCTTGGATGGTAACATTGGGAGAAATGTCTCCTCCAGGAGGATGGTGCAGCCCTGGGACACACGCTGATGGGCATCATATTTGGATGTTTTCAATCTTTAGCTAAATAAAGCCATGACCACCTGGGGAAAAGTCCTACTCGGCACCCTGTTGGGGTGCAACTTTGCACACATTATTTGTCTTCAAAGAACCTTTGTAGACCAGGACAAACACGTAAGATAGAGGCAGTGGGAATCTTATGTCTTGACAATAACTTGAAGGAAAATTATGTGCTACTTGGCTTTGAAGCTTCAAACTCACTATGGCTGAAACAGTAGTTAACTGGTAGAATGATGTTATTATTTTGGCAGACACAGATACACTATTCCTGTGCACTGTCAAGGAGACAAGGAGCAGTTTTTCAGACTTGGAAGCTGATGCTGGCCTGTTTTTTTGCTCATTGCACAAAGGCTGGTACTGGCAGTGTACTCTGGGCTGTGCTGTGCTCACACTGTAATTTTGCAGCAGGTATTTTAATCCTCTCCCAAGCTGCACGGTAGGTGGACTGTCATGGATCTAAATCTTTATGAAGATGAGAAAACAGACTAAAAACTGAACGTGAGTGCCACTGCCGTAACACTCATCTGACCTGTCTGTCATTTTCTTAAGCAGCAATAACATGTCTCTTTAAAAGAGCTGGCTGCATCCTGTGAACGTGACTTGGAACAGAGCGAGCCTGGATGGTGACCCATCCTGGTGACCCAGGGGTGTTCAGGAGCAGGCCCACAAACCCCACGATGTTTTTGTTGTGAAAGAAACTTTATGGGCTGTTGGGTGCAGATGGAAGGCAGGTACGGGTGAGAGGCTCCAGCTCAGCCCTGTGGACACCACAATCTCATCTGCACCTCCCACAAACCTGACCTCCTGCTGCTCCACTGCTCAGCCTCCCTGCCAACATTGCCACCCGCTGCTCATGGGGTGGGAAAAAAAAAGGGTTTTAATGTTTCTTTTCTCAGCTGGGATGCTACGTTTTAAGGTGCGAATGTATGCCTTCCACCTGCTCTTCATGGTGGGCTGCAGGGAAAAACTCCAACCCAAACTCAAGAGTTTGAGGCATTTTAACTTGCTTGGCACAAAGCTAGAGGAGATAAGTCCTGGCAAAAAAGTAGGTCAGAGACAGAGCTCAGAGACAAACTACTGATCCCCAACTGCAAGGGACAGCTCATGTCCACCAAAATATAGCACATTTATTAAATGTTTGTTAATCATCCTGCTAGTGTTTATGGTGGCTGTATATTCGAGACACGTGGTGGCAATGGGGCTTTCACAGAACTGCAGTCTTCACATATGTCACAGAGATGGGATCATCCAAGTACCAGTGATTATCTTTGCTTTAATATGGGATGCAATTAAATAATTGATTCTGGCATAGATTAGTTTTAGCTGTATTGGCTACAAAACCTGCAGCAAGGATTGTCTTGTGTGATATGTTCATGCTGTATCTGAAATAATGGGAGGCTCTTGGCTGGAGGCTCTAAGAATAACTATGCTACGAGGGAAGGGATTGTAACTTAAGTGGAGAGCTGCTGCAGAGTGTCCTCTCCTCGCTTTCAGAGGCAGAGGGTAAATGGTATGGCCATCACTTCTGATTACTTTGTGCTGGGCAGAAGTTACCCTGTACGGCAGAGCTCGAGGTAGGAAATGCGTGTGTTTCCCCATGCATTTCAATGCACAATTAGACAGATGAGCTCAAATTGCCTTCCCCAGCGATTTAATTTAAGCTGGTTGATTTTGCCCTGATCTGTGCACGCACATGGCCCAGCCTGGGCTATGGTTGTGAGATCCAACGAGTGAGTTACCATGTCTCCAGATGTTAAAATCACATCTGTAAGAGACCTTCTTTATTTCATTTTCCAGAGACATGGAAACACTAATATATCCTATACTGGGCATACTAGGAAACATGGCACTGGAGCCTGTGGGAGAGTACAGCAGGGCATTTCAGAGGGAAAGGCAAGTCTCCAAGAGAGGGAAGATCAGATATGACCAGTTACAGTTCCTGAAAGCAGCGGGTCAACGGCAAATTTGGCCCATTGGAGAGGGAGATGATTCAGTGGCTTTCTTCAGGGCTTGGCACCTGTGCTGTCTTCTCCACAGCAGTACGGGGAGCAGCAGGGGCTGGGAGCACCGCTGCTTCACACGAGCATCATTTATGCCTCCCAGATCTCTCTCACTGAAATGACTTTCCTCCTCTGCCACCTGGCGACAGCCCGGGCGCTTCTCTGCTGCCTGCTGCAGGCCCCCTAATGCAGGAGCTTTCCTACACATCGAACAAGGTGATCCCACCAAAGGGTTTTAGCAGCTGTCTTACGTATGCAGACGCTGCAAATAGCCTGGCCACCTGATTTGCCTCCTGCTGCTCTGCTGAGGTCTGTATTTCCAACACAGCCAGGCTGTGGCACGAGCGAGCTTGATCGTAATTCACCCGGAGCGAGTGGTCCGAACTCACCCGCGCTGACAGTAATAGCCTCAATAAACTGCTCCCTCCAGCTGTTTGTGCCAACCACCAGGGCCAGATTTGTCTTCTTAATGAGCTTGTCCACCGTGTTCTGTGGATGGAGACGCAGAGGAGAGAATTAGGGGCTACAGGGCTAGAGATGCCGGGCTAAAACCCACTGGCGCTAATGCTTAGAGCCACACACTTATGGAAAAGGTTTAGTAGATTTTAAGCTCAGCTCAAGAGCCCCAGCAGTGAAAGCAAACTTAAGTACTTGCAATTCCCCTCACTGCTGTCCAAAAAGACCTTTTGAAACCTGCCCATGACAGGAGTTTGAACCATCTCAGTGGAGGTTTAACAGCAAATAGCTCTGGTGCCACAGCCTTGGGAAGAATTTTTACTGGGCTGCTTCAGAGGACTAACTGGGACCTGATCAAGGGCCATTTGCAGAGCTGGGCTCTGGGTCTCTCTGCTGCTCAGTCACAGCAGGGAAGGTGCTCCGGCAGCAGTGAGTAGGAGACGCTCCTGTGCAGGCAGCCTGGGGTCTGCCCGCACGCTGCGGTGCCTCGGACACACGCAGAAAAACCACGGAAGGGAGGCAGCCGCTGCTGTGCCACCGTTAAGGGTGGTCTGTTATTTTCTGTTCTGCAGAAAAATGGAAAAGGTAATGAAATAGCCAGCTCTTGGTTTGGCATGTGCATTCACAGCATCTCAGCTTCACGACCACTGCTTGCATTTGAGGCATCAGCCCTTTGCACTGGGCATCCCAGTAAGTAGGGCTCAGGAATAGCACATCATGGCGAGAATGAGCTTACATTTTAAGGCAGCCTGCAGTGTTTTGGAGCCCAGTCAGCTCTTAGGCTGATGTCCTTGTATAATAACCACAGGGACCACGGCTGCGGGCTAATGGACAGGGTGAGGATGAAGAGTGTCTTTTTAACTCACCGCCATCTCACTGGAGAGACCCTCACCCTTTCATCATGCCTTGGCTCAGCCACCTTTGAGTGTCCCTTTGGTCCTACTCCTGAGGCCAGCAGCTGCCTTGCTGTGCTGCGATGCCGTTAACATGTTCTTGCCAATGCTGTGCTAACCCAAAAGGAGAAGAAAAGCGGGGACAGGGGACTGAAGAACAGTACCTTGAACTCGTAGGACTCCTCAATGATGATTTCGAGCTTTGTGTGCTCCCCCAGGACTGGGCGCCCCATCTCTGCGATTCGGCGCTCTTCCTCCTCCTTGCTGGTCAGTGGCTGCTTTTCTTCATTCTCCTCTGCAAAGCAAAGAGCCCGTCGGTGAGCCAGGCCTGTCTGGTCACGCTGGAGCTGGCTTCCTGTCAGTGGAAGAGGTCAGGAAGGCTCCAGGTGGGAGCATGAACAACAGAGCAGCTGAGAAGAAGAAGGTCATGGAGCAATAGTTTTGCTGGGAAAATGCTAGCAAGAGGTCTGCAACTCATCCAACCTTCCAAGGAGGCCAGTTCACCCTCAGGGCTGGGGAACAGCCTGATACCGTAGGTGTGCTGGGAGACCATCACTAAGGCTGCTCCGGCTCTCCAGGTCTGCATTGGGCATGGTCAGGACATTTCCATCAGCCTGTTACAGCCACAGAGAGCCGCCAGCAGCCTCAGAGCTGAGATGGGTATGGAATCTCGGCTCTGCTCCTTCTGAGCAGGGCTTTACTTTGGGCAGGGGACTGCTGTGATGGCGGGGCTGGGGGGAAATAGCGCTGGGTCATACAGGTGTGAGGACCAACCCCTAGGGCATGGCCCCAAATCCTGAGAGAGGAGGCAACAGAGAGACTATAAGAGCAACGGAGCAGGTCTGCACCTCCACTGGCCACTTTTGGGGCATGGGGACCCCAGGCAGCATGGCTTTTGTCACTGTCCCTGTGCAGATCCCCACTGAGCTCCCCTCCAGTCCACCCCAGGGATAAGCAGAAGAACATCACGGCTAAGAAGGACGACAGGGGCTACACTGTCACTAGGCAAACACCCCAGTCAGACCATGTCAGACTGCCATGGCCCTTGGGCATTACGCTGCGAGTACCTTGGATTGTGACCACAGTGCAAGGAAGAGGATGATCTCTAGCCTGGACCTTCCTGAAGATGGGTTTACCTATCAAAGCGATCAGCAGGAGATCAGCAGGAGGGACTGTGCGCCCCGAGCAAACCGCTGCCGTGCGGTTAGTACACTAGCCTCCTACTGCACACGGGGTTAGTGTCACTTCCCCACCAGCTGCTCCTGTCCCACACCATGCTGTCGGAAAGCCCTTCTCCTCCTGCTACTCAAAGGGACTGGCCTGGCGGACAGAGCCTCACTAGTCTGAATTATTGTTTGCAGGACTTCTGAGGGGCTGCTCCGTGATGTGTGGGACCCAGGCCCTTCTATCCGGCAGTGCTTGGCTTCATGGAGGATGCTGGGCTGGCTAACGAGGGCTGAGCAAACCCTGCTGGTGGGTCTTGCTGATGGGCTGGGCAGGGGTTGCATGCCTGAAGCAGCCATGGGGTCCCACACCTCCTGGCCACTGCCTGGGCATCGAGGACAGGGTCCCTGCACCCTGCGGAGCCCTGTGCGTGCCTCCTGTGCGGGCAGCAGGGAGGGGGAAGGCTGGACCAAGTGGAGGAGCCTCTTCTGCTTCAAGAGATGGAGGCAGGTGGCCTGTGGCTTCAGGGGTGAGGGCTCTTCCTCCCTGGGGTGGGGGTTAGGTGTGCAGGGCAGGCAGAGCACTCTGTGAGAGGACACGGTGTTAGTGTGACTGTCCGGGGCAGCGGGGCTGTGGCGTGGCACCTTCTTACCCTTCCAGAGTTTCCCTCCAGGACAGAATAAAAGCAAAGAGGAAACCAAGAGGAAAGAGCAGGGTGAGCATATGGCCATTAAAGAGGAAGGAAGTGGGGGTAGTGGGGGGAGAGCAGAAATCCATACCTGTGATGGTGAAGCCACCTAGATGAAACCAAAAATGAGAAAAAGAGAGAGAGAGAGAGAGAAAGAGTGGATTAGCATCAGCACAGCAACAAGGACATTCTGCATCTCATGGTGTTCCTTCCCTGCCCCGTGGCCGGGAACTGTGGACATGGGGAGCTACTCCAAAACACTCTGCCCAGGGATGGTGTGGGGAGACAGCCCATATCTATCTGCAGCCCATATCTGCAAGCTGCCACCCCCTGCTGTCTAATATATGCTGTGGAGTGGGTAAATCCAGTGTGAGCCTGCCCCAGGGACTGGGGGAACAAGGGTGGCTTTGCTTCCCTGTCCTGGGTATGATCAGCAAGGAAGCTCAGGGGCTGGGTGGATTCTAAATCTCCCCAAGACTGGAGACAAAGTTTGCACCATCTCTTCAAAAAGGGTTGGCCAATGTTCCCATCCAGCCACAACCTTCCCTAAGTCACCAGGGAATCCTGTTTCTGCCACGCCAGGGTAAGAGGCGATGGTTTCCTTACAGTCTAAGTTTTAAAATTATATTTAATTATAGTGTAAGAGGCAAACGTCAGCAGGTTTATTATGGCTCTAACAATGCCACTCCCCAAAAATGCTCCTCGCCAGAGCAGATTACTGCTTGTTAACATTAGTGACTTGGGGACTCTACGCCAAGGAAAGATATGGCATTAGATACCTGAGCTTACTTATTGTGCTGACTGCCCTAAAAGAGAATGTTGTGAGCAAAGGAAAATGTCAAAGGAAATCAATTGTCTTCCAAAAACACGCAGACAAACTGGAAAAATAAAATGAATGCGCGCTTACCAAGCTCATTCAACAACAGGGCTGTGAAGGAGACAGACAGAGACAAACACAGAAGAAGAAAAGTAAATGAATAATGAAATCAAAAGGGATATCCATAGAAAGACTCCAGATCCCAGGGCAGAGATTTCAGATCTGTAAAGCTGCAGGATACCATTAATGTTGAGAGAAAGGCATTAAAAATAAAGGAACAGAAACATTTAATGGGATTGTGGATTTAAAATGAAAACTATTGCAAACATGGGATGGACATGGAATTAAAAAGCACACTCCAAAAATTCATTTTTCCCCTTTGGATTGTATGTGCAAGATCTTCCACTGGCCTCAGGGGGAGGACACAAGGAGTCCCATGTGCAGCGGCTACTGGCTTTGACCTCCTCCAGCTGCCTGATGGGGAGCAATGGCTCCAGCTGGCTCCGCCGTACACAATAAGAGAAGAAAAACCTGTGGCAAGGCTTGGCTCGAGGATCTTGTTGCTCAATAATTTAGGTCCCCAAAATCAAAGAAAAAGCCTCTCCTTTAGTGCACCGGCGGATCTCTGGACCCTGAGGTGTGGACCCCACCATGGCTACATGGCCCAGGGGTGACATCTCAGAGATGCTCTTGTCTCCAGGATGCCAAGCATGCAGCTCACCCTGCCTCACTGCCTGTCATGCAAAACCAAGCACAGAACCTGAATTTAAACAAAAAAAAAAAATCATTGCATGGCCAAAGCAGCAAATAGCATCCCTTAAATCTTGGCTGGCCTTCCAGCTAGTGACTTTGCAAAGCTGCTTCCCTTAGGTTTCCCTCTGCTATCTTTGTGACCAGGAAGATGAGGACCTTTTCCCTTTTCCTTTTCCTCTTTTTCCTTTTCCTTTTCCTTCTTTTCCTTTTCCTTCTTGTCCTTTTCCTTTCCTTTCCTTTTCCTTTTCCCTTTTTTCCTTTGCCTTTCCCATTCCCATTCCCTTTCCCTTTCCTTTTCCTTTCCCTTTGCCTTTTCTCTTTTTTAATTTTCTCCTTTTCCTTTTCCCTTTTTTCCTTTTCTCCTTTTCCTTTTCCTTTTTTACTTTCCCTTTCCTTTTCCTTTTCCTTTTCCCTTTCCCCTTTCCTTTCCCTTTTAATTTTCATTTCCCCTGTCCCTTTTTTCCTTTTCCTTTTCCTTTTCCTTTTCCTTTTCCTGTCTCTTTCCCTTTCCATTAAAAATTTCAGCTAGGATCTCATGAGTGAGAACAGCAATTCTCAAACTTGGGGCCAGGACAGCACATCTGCTCTTGCTGGATTCACAAGGCTGGTCCCTGTGAAGCTGGGCAAAGCCAGAGATACAGAGCTGAGTTGTCCGTGTGTCACTTTATGCTGGCCACACTCCAGAGGTGCCATTGGCACCATTTAATGATACAAATCCCACCTGCAGAGCCTAGGCCGTGCCAGTCTGTCTGATTTTTTAGCCCTGCTTCTGCTAGCCAGTCAGATAAACCAGCAGGACATCCGATGGTGGGGATGATGCAGCTGACCTAGACAGCCCCTGTGCTGGAGGGGAACGTGGCATCGCTGCCAGATGCATTTTTAGCCCAAGACACAGCAGCACGTTCACCCCCTCGGCGTGGGGACTGCTGGGGGCCCTCTCTGTCCTCAAGCCATAATATATTAGAACCCCATGCCTGCTGAAGGGAGAGCTTATGTCCCAGAAATTAGAAAGCAGCTCCAAGGCAGACAGACCAAATGTTGCTGCCAATTTTTTCACAAAGGCATTAATTAGGGTCTGTTGTAGGGCAACTAATTATCTTAAGTAACTCTAAAACTGCTTCTTGCTCAGCTGCCAATAGCGTGCAGAATTAGTTGCTGCCATTAATTTTCACTTAATTTCCTAGCAGAAAAAACGTGCATGGAAAAATAAACGAACTCCATCTTTTTGGGAAGGTTTGCAGTTAGTTTAGAAATGTGATGAAAGAGGAAATTGTTTTTATTATTCCTGTGAGAAGCTATTACCCAGTGTAGAGCCATGAAATTTTATTTGAGTATAACCTGATTTCTCCTACACTGATTGCATCTCATGGTATTACCTGCTTGTGCGGTGATTTTCAGCTATTTTCAGATCCTAGTGCCAGCATAAAAAGGCCAAAATTACTGCTCTGGCCATGCATTTTATTTCACGTGATGGCTATTTTATCTTCCAGTAAAAATGATGCAGCATCGCCTTTTTACTTCTCAAGACTGAATTTTCTACTCAATTAAATGAAGGTGTAGCTGCGATCTGGCAGGGCAGGGCTCTCAAAATGTCTCTGGGGGCTGGCTGGCTGCTCCAGGGCCCTGGTGAGCGAGAAGGAGTCCTCCCAAAATGAAAGAGGAAAGAAAACAGAGCAAAAAGGTGCAAGGGCCAAGCTTCAAAGGAAGGAGGGCAAAAAAGGCCGGGAGGCAAAGTGCGAGGAGAAAGGAGTGTGAGAGTAGGGAGACACAGAGAAAGCGGACGGCAGCGTCTCGAGGGCTGGTCTGGTTTTACTCTCACACCTTTCACTCCTCGTCGTAGCCACACCGGGTCCCCAAGCACAAGGAAGAAACTGCACTCTTTCTCATACTCCTCACGGTCAAGTACTCTAAGGGTAATGAATTTCCTGTGGGAAACACAAGACAAAGGCAAACACATGATTGGCATCACACGCTCATGCAGTTCATGTCCTCCCGGGTGCTGTGGTGAGATGGTCGGGTGGGGGGAGGCAGCTGCACACCCCCCCTGGGGCGTATGAGGAAGGGCAGGAGCTTCCAAGCCACCCAGCTGGGGTTGGACCCGGGTGGGCTGGGGAAAGGCTGAGCTCAGGGGCAGGTTGGAAGCATCCTCGCTCCTGCCCTTCTCCACAGGCGCTGGGGATGTGAGCTTGGTGTTGCAGGTGCCAGGCATGAGTGAGCCAGACAGGGACAGGCAGACTGGGCTCAGCCCCGGAGCATGTCCCCCACCTTTCTTCTCACTCATCTCCACCAGCCGGGGCTCCCCGATCTCTAGGTAGAAGGTCTTGTTTTTCTCATACTCCTCATCATCTATCACCTTGATTGATATCGTTTTGCTGGAACAGAGAAGAAGAAATAGAGATTCAAAAGTAAGGGGGGAAAAGGGAGGAGGGGAGACAGGGAGAGGAGGAGGAGGAGGGTGTAAAGGGCAGGAGAAGAGGGCTGCGGACAGAAGACAGTGGGTTTGGTAGCACAGGCTGGAGGGGCAGCACAGCCAAAAAAGCAAAGGGCAGGAGTTGATGGTCTGAGCCTGCCTGGGATGAGCAAGGACCCCAGGAGGTGGCAGGGTGCCTTCTTCCCTGGCATGGCCAGAGGCCATGGCTGGACATGATGCGGACATGATGCACCACCTTCCCCCAGAGGTGCCTCAGTCCAGAGGCAGTGAGCCAACTCCCTTTCCAAAATCCAGGGTGCAGAACAGCCCCTTGACAGCTTGCACACACCGCATAGGCTCCCAGGGGTATGACCACTGGGAACCAGCCCAGACCAAGCCCCTGACAGCACAATGCCCTGCTTGAACCAGCCCCTGTGCAGGGAAGAGGCTCTGTCTTGCCAGGCACAGCGGATTCACGCACAACACCATCATCAGCTGCTCCGCGCAGGCTTTGCAGCCTCCAATTTGCAAGCTTGAAAAGGATGCTGGAGTTAGGACTTTTTTTCTGTGGAGGGAACATAAGGGAAAGACAATCTCTCTGGTTAGGGAAGGGTGAAGGAAAGCTTTACTGATGGTGAGATCTAACTTTTTAAAATTTATTTTCCTTTGCAAGCAGCACGTCCTCACCCAAGCCCTGAAGGCTTGGTTCTGTCATGTTCGAGAGTCATGCAGCAAGTGTCTTCTCCCATGGCCTGGGGCTGCTGAACGTGCCCCCATGGCATCAGCAGGGGGTCTCTCTGAGCAGAACCTCTGTTCAGAGCGCAGCCACAAAGGGCTCTCACCACGAAGGGCAAAAGCCTTGCAGGAGGCTCTGGCCAAAAGCTACTTCGCAGAAGGTGACCAAACCTTGTGCGTGGAAGGGGACTGTGGGCCTTTCCTACAGCGCAAAGCCCGTGTGAAGCCAAGACGTGGGGGCAGAAACCCCACAGCTCTTGCTCCTGCCTGGAGCATCCTGCTCGCTGTCCCACACACATGGCAATGCTGCTGGGATGGGACCTCCTCTGGGCTCTGACCTTCTCCCAGACAAGAAATAAGGAGGTGATAATAACAAGGAGGAATAAGAAGGCAATGAGGCCGTTGTCTGCAGCCCTCTGCTAGATGCCGACTGACCTCCTGGCCGGGTTTGCTTTTCCCCACACTTGACGGCGCTGCCCTCCTCTTGACTGCTCTTGCTCAAACAAACTTTCCCATCGCTGCCCCCCAACCGAGCCTGTCTGTCCCACCCTTTGATGGAAGGTCTCTTGTCCCATCCCCAGCTCCTCTGCGCTTTCCGTGGCCAGCTGGCTGCTCTAGTGTATGGTCAAGGAGGATCTGCTGTTCCTGGCAGGTCCTAGCACCAAAAACCCATAAACATGGAGCAAAGCCACGCTCTAGGGGAGTGAGACTCAGGCCACGCTGCTGCAGTTTCTGGCTTTCTCGCCTCCTTACAGGTCTGTGCTGCCACTTGGAGCCCTTCTCTGAAGCTGACAAGTATTTGGCATTTTATTCTCATTCAGAGCAGCCACTGCCAAGCATTTGGAGGAACAGCCATGATGATTTCTTGCGCTGTTTGCTATGAGTCAGAAGTGTATTAAGTTTGCCCTTCATGCTTATAATGAAACCATTTACTCAAGAGCAAGCAACGGCTATGAAAAGTGCAACAATGCAGCACGGCTCAGTGTAATTGTATTTTATAATGAATATCTGTAATAATTTGTTCTGTTTATAGTTATTGCTGCAATAGGTTTGTACATAGGAAAAATGGTTATCAAGCAGGCAGTTAATCTTGCTTTGCATTGATGAGTTAGGGGAAATTATCATGTATTAAAAAAACTAATAAAGGATGCAAAAAATGCTCTCGGCCAAGCTATCAAAGAAGACCCGACAGAATTAATAGAATGGCACAATTTCAGAAACATTGCTAACAAAATCAATCACTTTCCTGACAACTCCCATTAAAATGTACATTGCACCCTGCCCCCATGTATGAAAAGCCCCACCCCTTTCTCAGGAAAGTTAATTAAAAAAAAGCTGCTGCCATCAATTCTGAGGTCAGCAGAGGTATCAAGACACAAGCTCCCTGTGGGAGTGCTCTGGCTTCTCATGTGTGGCATTCCTCAGAGCTTCACAAAATTATTCTCTCTCACAAAGGAGCCGCACCTGGGTGACAATTAAAAAAGCTGTTCCTGGTGCTTCGGTGCCACACCAATGGGCTTTCCTGGAGCAATGCACCCGTGGGCTCCAAGTGCTGCTGCCAGTAGGTCTGCTCTTATGCGGTTCTCTAAGGGGTGCGAGCAAGTGCCCTGTGTTGGGTAGACATGTGCACTGGTGCTGTTTCTGCTGTACAAGCCTCTTGGGAAAAAAGGTGGGAGGAACAAATAGCGAGGCTGCTCTCTGGATGAACCTCCAGTCAGCCAGAACTGCTGAGGCAAATTTGTCCCATCCCGGGATAGGACTGCAATCCTGTAGAAAAGGATTTCCACCTTCCTAATGGTGGTGTTTGAGATCACATCCATTTGAGAAACAGCACGTATGTGAAAATAACACAGGCTATTCTTAGAGCGTGCCTGGTCTCCATCGTGTGGCTTTTTGCCTCCCTCCCAGGGCCCTGGATGCATGTGGCCACAGGGGTTTCATCAGTGGAGAAGGAGGGGGATCAGGCAATGGCACGATTTATCCTGTGTTAGTAAAAGGGCTGCTTTCTGCAGTAATCTGGGAGGCGCACTGATGGCACCCTGCTCTCGCTGGACCCTCTGGTCTCTGCTTCTTGGTCCGCTCCCAGGCTGAGGTTTGCAGGGTGGCACAGGCTGGGACAGCATGAAGAGCATCACTGGGGCTGCCAGCACCTCCCCTGCGCATCCCCCCTGGTCCTGTGCCCCGCTCTTGCTCCCTGCAGCCCCCTCTCTCAGGCTGCGATGCCCGGTGGGAGTGAGGCAGGCAGGAGCGCCTGGCAGGGCCAGCACAGCTTGCCAAGGCTGGACGGAGGGATGTGGGCTGAGGGCAGCAGCAGCTGAGATGCCTGCCCCTGGGCTCCCTGCACTGGGCACGGGGCGATGAGGCGTGCCAAGACCCCGCGTCCCCACCGTGCGGGTAGGTGCGTGCTGAAATTTGCATTGAAACCATCTCTCTCCCGTGGCACGAAGGCTCGTTCAGCACGGGATGTGACAGTGCTTGTGGAAATGGAAAACAAAAGGGGCATGCTGTATAGCACCCTGAAACTCCCACTGCGGGGCCAGAAAAGCCATCAGTCCCAAATCCATGAGACAGAGGGGGAAAGACAGAAGATTACACCAAAACTTTAAAGCAGCCTCTAAAACATTACACGCTTTCTTCACCTCGTGCAAATCTGGGGTTTCCATCTAGGCCATGATTTCAAGCTGTCCGTCAAATCCTCACAGAGGTCTAGAATGAGTTTTGTTCTGGGGACAAAAGTGGTGTTTCTGCCACAATCTAATGCCTTCAGGAGCTGCAGCTGGGTATTTAAGCCCAACACGCGAGATCAGATGTGCGTGCAACACCAGAGCCCTTGAAAAAGCTGGATTGGGTTTTTTTTTCCATGCCTTGTCCCTTGCTCTCACTGCAATTTCTGGAGCATCTCTCTGACCAATTGGGTGCATGGGGCTTGACGTCCTTCTCCAGGCTGTGTGTTGGCCTAAACCACCAGGCTTGGCTGACCTTGAGCCTTCCTCCCTGCCTGCCCCAGCGGCCCCGCAGGGCGTTTGCAGCAAACCAGTGCTGCTGCTGCTGGCCTTTGCCTTCCACTGGTGCTGAGTCTGTTCTGCCTGAGCTAAAGAGCCCTGCTCTGGCATGAAGGCTGAGGGCACCCACGGCACATCCAACTGTCGGCATTCCTGAATGAGAAATTGCTCTTCCCCGAGGCTGTAGCCAAGGCAATTGCTTAGGGAATGAGTTTCATTTCATTTCCATGTACCGGAAATCAAAGAATGAAACAAATCTTGCAGAATTGCAGCTCCAGCTCTTCTTCTCTTGCTGACACCCAGCAGCAGCCAGAGAAGGATGGTATCTCCCATGAAGGTGGCATACAAATTTCTGGCTTCGCTCCAAGCACAGAGCTCTCCATCAGGATTTAGTGTGCATTTCAAACCATGCTATTTCATTCACAAGGCCTTGTAACAGAGCATTCCCACGCAACCCTTAGTTACAAGAGCCCACAGAAAAGTCCTCTTGCCTGGTGATGCTTTCAGATTGGCCCATCAAGGGAAGAACTGCTATATCCATCAGGCCCAATGGCCACCCAGCACTGCCTCTTCCTCTGACAACTGCCAAGAGCACCTTGGAGCAGGAGAATACAAAAGCAGGATGGGCATAGGATGACTGATTCTCTCCCAGCCCCCAGACAGCTGTGTCTCAGGGATTTCCTAGCCAGACCAGGTTTCTGTGTATTTAGCTATATTCTGCAGATTTCTCCTATTCTCCTTTAAGCCCGGGTAAGCTTTTGGCATTTGCGGTTTCCCCTGTGCCATGCAGAGCGATGTGATCTCCAGTGACCAGCTCGGTGTCATGGACAGCAGACACCTGCTCTGGGGAGGTGATGGGTACTTGGCACGAGCACCGCACCCCACCTGCATCTGCTGGGCACATCTCCGGAAAGGGAAAGAGAGAACACCCACATGCCTGCCCGCAAGTGACCCCAGCAGGGACGTGGCACTAGAAGGATGAGGCTGGATGTCCCCCGACAATAGGCAAGCAAACTAGCTCAGTATAATGCCAAAGGCAGGGCAAGAAAAGATCTAAGGCTTAGAGAAAAGATGCCAACTGGGGAAAGCACCCTGTGAGCAGTCTCATCCATGTGCAAGAGGTAACGAGCTAGTACAAGGTGACAAGAGTAGAACAGAGACCAATAGGGGAATATTTCTCTCCAAGTATTTTTTGGCCAAGGCTACATGAGAAGATGGGTGCAGCACTGGGCAGAGATGTAGAGAGCTGGGACTCACAGCTCTCCTATCTCCACTAGCCTTTTGAATCTTGCGGGATTAGATGGCACCAGGAGGGACTGGTGCCAACCTACACGGAACTTTGCATTCATTTTGAACCTGACTATCTGCACAGTCATTATGTACCAGTGGGAACCCTTGATATACTGGCAAAAATGCTGCCATCCCCAGTCTACGCTGTATGCTTAGTGACGTGATGTGGCAGAAACCCTTCTCATGACTTGGACAAGAGACCAGCACTGCAAGGACCAGGGGGAGCTTACTGTTTCCAGGGTATCAGCAATCAGCTCGAGAGAGATCTAGGCAGGACATGGTGCGGGACAAGGGGTGGATGTCCCTTGGGTACTTCTCCTTGGGAGGGCCAGATCTCTTGGAGCAGAGATGTGTCAAGTCCAGTTCTCACTTCCTGCAGCTGCTCAGATTCAGCATGGCAAAAAGTGGCTTTCATTGCTGCACAACACATTTCTTAGTGCTCTTCCAGAAGTGTAGTCATACCTTTTTAACACTGCTTTATTTGCTTCCCCCCCAACCCGAGTGGAGGAATAAGGCCAGCTACCTCCATCCTTGGAGATGTTCAAAGCTCGCCTGAGCAACTTGCTTTAGCTTTGATGATGGCCCTCTGAGAAAAGGTTGGCCTTCTAATCCAGAGACCTTCTGATCCAGAGACCTCTCCTACTTCAACCCAGCTGTGCACGTAGATCAGCGATCTCTCACAGCTAAGAAAGCATCACTGTGCCCAGATCACCCATGAGCTGGAGCTGGAATAGCTAAGTACCATTTACGGCCAGTAATGATGTCTCCAGTGGAACAGGAAAATTACCATCTCTAAACACACAACCAAATGACCACTATAGAGCCAGTACCTAGTTTGTCCATGAGAACACGGTATGTTGTGTCTGACAGACAGACACTTACTCCTGAATCAACAGAGGGAATAGTGCACTTGGGCAGCTTGTCACCCATCCAGCTTCCACTGGCCACCCACGAGAACTACATTAATAGCTTGGGAGACTTTCAACTGCAGGGTTGAAAGTTACAACACCCAGGGTAGGCAGTTGGGAGTGAAGTCCTGTCGCCTAAGCCTGGTGCTGCCAGCCTTGCCCCCCAGCAGCCAAGCCCTTCCCACCCAGAGGGCCAGCGAGAGAATAGCCACAAGGCAGGCACGTTCTGGAAGTGACATTTCAAAGCTGCATCTGCTGATGCTACCCATTCCAGCGAGCATTCTCAGAATCTGCGGAGAGCTGCCGTATGGATTGCTCATACATCTGCTTGCCAGCTGAAGTCCAAGCTTGCCATGAGAAAGGGACACATGGCTGGGGAGAGTCACGCAGCTGGGCTAGTGCCTGTGCAGAGGGGCATGGGGTGGGGGGGCTGCTGCAGGGGACCAGCTGCCGTGGGGGACAAAACTCCCCAATCATCATCAGGGCTGGGCACCATAAAAGCCACTGGCCAGGGTGGTGCAGACTGGCCGTGGCTACAACCAGGGGCATGGATCAGACCCCAGGGTAGGGCTGGAGCCAACCACCAGGAGCAAAGTAGCTCTTCCTCTCCTCTTCCCCACCTTCCCTAGGCTTCTCCATCCCCCTGGCTGTCTTCAGCTGCTGGGTGAGCGTGCCCGGAGGCTGCAGGGGCTGGAGACCCAGGTGGTGCTGTCTGTCTGTGCAGCACTCAATCCTTCTGAGCAGGGGACTGCTTCTATGCACTTAGCAGCTTTATTGCTTAAATTTCTGACAGCTACAACAGGAGGGAAGCTGTCTTGTTGCTGGGAGGGAAAAGGCGTGGATTAGGCTTTTCTTCCACCATCTGACAACAAAATTGCACCTGAGGGTGAGGAGGCGACAGCCTTGCAGGCAGCGAGACACACAGGTCTGTGGTGGAGGTGCTGGTTCCAGCTAGTGGGGATGTGTGCCTGGTGGGTGACATACAAGAGGACAACAAGACACCTGCCCAGCCAACGCAGGGATGCACCTTCCCGAGGGACAAAAGATGCACAGAAATGTGCCAGATGATGTGAATGATCTTGTGTCACACATGATTTTAGCTGTTACCCTGTGATCTCCAACAGATGAGAGGATTCGTCAGCGTTTCTGTTCCTGCTGATGGGATCCCGTCTTTGTAAGATGTCCCATGAGTCGCCCATCCAGGGCCCTCTGCAGAACCAAGCCTTGCTGACATGAAATGCCTGGGCTTAATGCAACGTTTGCCTGAAGCATGACACACGGAGAGCAAAGGAAAACCTGCCTGAGGCTAAGCCTGACACATGCTTTGGGAAGTGTGGATGTGAGCTGAGCTGACGTGGCAGCTTGGTTTGCTGGTCCAGCAGCCCAGATCTGCACGGGGGCGTACAGCCCAATGCCTACCAGAACTGTGATTGAGCACACTAGCCTGGGCACTGCAAAAAAATGGAGGGGAAACCAGTCCCTCTATCCTCCCCCACCTCTGGAGCAAAAATTCATCTGTGCTCTTATTTTCTTGGTTGCCCTCCACCTCTTTCTCCAAGGCTTGCTGAATCAGCCCCTGTAAGAGCACAGGGCTGTGTTGTCATTTCCATGGCTGTAAAAGCCAACTACCCCCCTGTCCTCAGGATGCATCATGTTTAAATGACAACATACGGCACAAATACATAGTGCCAGCTGGCTGCAGAGCATCACTACCAGGAAAATCCTGGAGAAGGATCCAGCCTGGGCTTCCTTGGCCTTGTGGAGATACAAGACATGAGAGGTGGCTTACAGTGACAGGAGGACTGAGAGCTATTGCTGCTCGAATAGCTGGGACATGATGGGCGCAGCTGATGCTCAATGCCTCAGAAAACACTTTTCAGGAGTGACGATTGCCAGGTAAGATGATTATATGTGCTAGACTCAATGCTGCTTGACTCTCCTCCTAGGAGGTCCATGTTGGGCAGGATTTGCCAGACCAGAAGTGCTTTTCTGGGGGACCCTTGATGTTTGCTCTGATCTGATTGTGAATTTTGTACTCTGGCTAATGCAATTCTTCATTCATCTGCCAATATTGTATCTCACAAGGGCAGAGCTAGGCAAAGATGCAAGGCACTCTCTTGGTCTTCCCCAAACCAGAGCCTGAGCCCTTGGTCATGCTTAAATGTTTTGCTGTCCCAGGACAACTGAAGGTGCGACCTCTGGATGAGGTAACACAAGGACAAACCCAGTGGTTTGCTGTTCTTTGCCAATCCCATTGCCAGGCACGTCTGAGGATGGTGAACCACAGACCTCAACGCTCCCAGAGTGCCTGCTGGAGCCAGGAGCACCAGGGAACGAATGAGGAGAGACTCCATCTAGATCAGTATCTGGGTCTCCAAGGACAGCATGCACAAACAGGGCAATACAAGTGACAACAACCAGGAGGGAAAACACATTTGATGTGAATTTGATCAAAAACACCCCCAGCAGCAATTCCTTAAGGTGCCTGGGAAAGCTGACAGGGCAGAAATAACTTCTCTCTTGGCTTTGCACAGCCCAGCTCATGCTAGCTAAAAACCTGCCGTTAGTCCCTAAAAATTCAGCCCGCCCTGCAAGCGACCACCCAGGGCTCAGCCCAGCCCAGCATCCTTGGTTGCTAGGAAAACCTGCAAACCCCATTTGTAAGCCTGCAGGCTTCAGATTCCCAAATCTGCCATTCGCCCCCAATTCTGCCTTTCTGGGATTTTCTCCTCATGCCGAGCTGGTCAGTCGGGTCTGTGGGGAATGCAGTCGGGTAATGAAGGGGACAGAAACTTGGCTTTGTCATTTCATCATTTGCAGCATTTGCCACCGGGAGGTGGGTGGTGGGGGTGGCGTGTCACAGGGAAGAGACATGCTCAGCTGATGAGGGGCCAAGGCTGGATTTGAAATCCCCGCTGGGAAAACTTGGGGTGGAAAACAAGGATGGTGAGGAATAAAATCGTGAAGGGCTTCGGGTAAGAGAGGACCTCTGGGTCAAACCCCCACCATTCTCCCTGATTGTTCTCATACATGTTTACCCCAAGGAAAGCGACTGCAAACTCACACAGGTGCTTCTTGCTTGTCCATACACCCAAATATGCATGGGGTTTTTCTTTACAGCTAGGTAGCCTCTTATGACAATAATTGATGCTTAAATGACCCTTTAAGCTAAATACGAGTTGCTCTTCCCTGTGTGCAGCTGGCATTGTTGCCATGTCAATGCTCCTCAGCCAGGAGGCCTCACTCCCATTGCAACGGCTTTGGCGCTTCCCAAAAAACGAATCTCAACAAGCAACTTCCAGCAGAGAGGACATTTCTGCAGCCCTGTAAATCACTTAGCAACCTTTGCTGAGTTAGAGCTGACTAAACGAAACTGCGGGAACCGTGCCAAAGAATAGGTCCACGTCTAACAGCGTGGCTTCAGCGTCAGCCATCGGGACTCGAGGAAGCCCAGACCAGGTCTCCGGTGCCTCAGCTGCTCCAGCCGTGCCGCTGCTGGGCTGGCCACCCAGGGACCGCACGGGCCAAATCCCACTTGCCGAGGTTTCAGGACGAGGGTGGATTTCCCTCGTTGTTTGAGAAGACACTGGACAAGGGGCTCTCAGTTGTGCCCCGCCAGTCTGCTAGTTCATCTCATGCTGGAAAAGCAGCTGTACCTGGGGAAAGGCGGAGAGGACGAGGAGATGCTGAGTGGCAGCAGAGAGCATGCCACAGAAATTCAAAGGGCAAACACAACATCGAATGTGCAGGCTTCCTTTCAGAAGCTGTATCCAGCTTCATTTTAGCTCCATGCTCCATCGGGGATGCATCTGACTCCTGTTATTTGCTGGCCGGTCCCAAAGATCAGACCCCTCTTTTCAAGACACTCCCCCCAAATGCTTGGAGTGGTGACCCAAGTGCAGGAGCCAGGCCTCCTGATGGTGTTGCAGAAAAAAGCACTTGACCATCCAAAATACGTCCTTTGCCCAGCAATGCAAGCAACTGACTTCTGGGCTTGGACTTCATAGTTGTGCCTGAAGGACCTGCTCGTACTGGCCCTGCCTCTCTCAAAGGCTTCTCTGCCGGCTCAGCAGAACCACACACACTCAGGCACACGAGTTGCCTTCAAACGGCTGAACAAAATGACATCTGCCTCCTTACAGCCCTGCAGGGTGATGTAAGCTGTACCCACAAACGCAGCACACGGCCAGTGTCCAACCTGCTCGCCCCGCTGGGGCCCTGCTGATGCTAATGGGTTCCTGAGCTACACAAGAGCCTGTTGATCTTTAGCACCTGAGCTTGTTGCTAAGTGTCAGAAGAAGTTGTAAGTAATCTCCTGTCGAGAGAGGTTCAAGTTTTAGCGATTCAAATGGTTGGCTGTGGGTTGGCTCCTGGCCCAGACTCCCTTGGCAAGTCACCTGAGGTGGTGCAGTATCGGGGTGAGGTGGTGCAGTACCGGGGTGAGGAAGTGGCACAGTATCGGGGTTAGGGGCTGTATGAAAGACATGAAGCCTCTGGGTACCCGCACGTGAAATGCTGTCATCATACAGGCTTGAAGCATCAGGGATGCTCATTTCTGAAGAACGTAACCCAAGCTGTGAGCTACACCCCAGTGCCGTGTGATGCTGTTGCTGTGCCAAGAGGCAAAGGAGGTGACACAGGGGATAAGGCCAGAAAACTCAGACCAACTCCCGAAAGTGCTCCCCAGTCACCCCCGGTGAGGGGCAGCTACAGCACTTTTGCCTTAAACAGTGACAAGCTTTGAAGCATTTAGTCAGAAAACGACCCCAAAATTTCAAGTTCTGCTTGTTTTTTCCTCGCTGCTGTTTCTATCCTTTGGAGATGGCTCTGGCAAAGAAAGAGCATGTTCTGGGGTTGAGCACCAACAGTGGGGTTCCTCTCTGACCCAAGCCCAGCAGGAAATTACAGGGAAGGGATGAACTTGGCCCCAGGGCTTGGCCCTGAACATGACAGAGAAAGCTGGTTTGCCTCTCAAATTTGTGTCTCTGGACACCACTTATTTTCAGAAAGAGCGATTAGAGTGCCACAGCTGATTTTACCTCCCCTGGCTGGAAACACAGCCAAGCCTTCAGACAGTTTGGGAGCTGTTCTCATTTTATTTTTTTACTTTCCTTTTTCTTTTCCCCTTCCTTTCCAACAAGTTGCCCCTTCAGAAGGCAGAGAAAAAAGCATGCCAGCTGAGTGCCGAGATGGAATTTTTTCCCTGCTTTCCATCCCTGTTCTCCATCTAGCCATTAATAAAAAAATATCTACTTCATTCTTCATAACAGCAACATTATCTTTCATTTTATTTATTGATTATAAAACCAATTTTTTGAGGTATGACTTGTTTCTTACTGGTGTTTATATAAATGAAATCAAGCAAACAGAGTACCTAGTAATCAGTCCCTTATGTATAGAGCTAAGCTTCATCTTTATACCTTTGATAGGTGGAGAAGTTTTCCTTTACTTCTTTTATGGAACACCACTATACACTAATTCTCTCTCCAGCATTTCAAACACCTCCAGGTCTTTAGGAGCCACTACTGATCAATGCCCCTCTGCTCACAGAGACACTGCCCCCAGAAGACCAGATGGCCCTGGCCCTTGGGCTGCTGTGTGCTGGCAGCGGTGGTTGCCAGGAGATGTGTGGAGCTGTGGTGGCTGGGTAGAGAGTGCCCTTCTCCGTGGGAAGCACGGAGCCCTTCCCCGTTCCTGCAGAAGCGTTCTGCCACTCTGGCAGCTGCAGCAGCATCCTGAGAAGGGCCGCTCCGGTGGGCTTTCCCCACTGCCGGACACACTCCAGGTTGGGAGGACGTGAGCGATGGCAGGACCCACCTTTCACACCATGTGACTGACACATGTGGCCTGTCCATGTGCTGTCAGATGAATTAAACTGTGAAATACACCCCTCTCAACTGAAGCTCTGGGTATAAAAACTCTTTGAAGGAGCCACCAGGCCACCCCCAGTGATACTGTGATGGGAGCAGAAAAACAAATGCATATTTGCTAAGAATCCCTCCCAGTGCCAAGATAGGCAGGAAACCAACCCTACGAGGAGGATGAAAGAATTCTGCTTCTGTCTCCAGTTACCAAGGAAACTGTTTAAACAAAGCTAAAATAAGAGGAAACAAGTGGCCAAGAGAAACGTGACCATGGAAAAGCAGTTGAGTGCTTTGTGACAGCTTCTGCCTTACAAGCTGGGCAGGGTCCCTGTGGGGGGCTTGAGCTTGGCCAGCAGCTCTTCCCCCTGATGGACAAGGTCCATCTTTTAGGTCACTTGCACCTGTCTGAAAATGGCAAGGGACATTTGAAAATGGTAATACAGAAAAGTCCCTGCCCACAGAGGCTTCAGCCATGTGTCAGCCCCACTTATGGCAATCATGGCAGCAGGAACACAGTATTTGGTGCCCTCAGCCTAGACCTGTCTGTGTTCAGGCCACCACAGAAGACCTCCCTAAATCTAGCATACTAAATCCAGCTATAGGTGGTGCTAAAAATTACTCCCCCTTGTGGGCAGCACAGCAGCTCTGGTCCTTGTCTGTAAGCTTGGAGGACTGGTGGATATATTACGGTGTAGGGGAGAACTCTGTAGAGTAGGGTTGGTGGTTGGACTC
>BJBW01008293.1:0-33994 GCA_004320125.1 Scolopax mira
TCATGTCCAGCTTCTTGTCCATCAGCACCCCCAAGTCCCTTTCCTCAGGGCTGCTTTCTAATACCTCGTCACCCAGTCTGTACTGATGGAGAGGATTGTTCCGGCCCAGGTGCAGAACCTTGCACTTGCTCCCATTGAACTTCATGTGATTTACTTGAGCCCACTTCTCCAGCCTGTCCAGTTTCCTCTGGATGACATCCTGTCCCTCAGGTGTATCAACAGAGGTGCTCCAGCCCTCTGGATGATGAAATTCTGTCATATGAATGATGAAATTGTTCTGTCATATGTGTTCCTAGAAATGTCCCTGCAGTACTCAGACACAAATGTCAATAAGTGGAACAAACACCTGAGTCTGGCACATGCATGTATACAAAGTCGAGAAAACTTTCCAATTGCAGGTGCTTTTGTCTGCCAATGCTACAGTACGAGCTGGCTCTTCCCCAAAACAATACCAGATATTGAGACCTTATGAAGATGATCAAGGCACTGGAGCATCTCTCTTATGAGGAAAGGCTGAGAGACCTGGATCTGTTTAGCCTGAGGAAGACAAGACTGAGAGGGCATCTCATCAATGCTTATAAATATCTAAAGAATATTGAGGACAGATTCTTCCCAGTGTTGCCAAGTGACAGGACAAGGGGCAACAGACACAAACTGGAGCACAGGAAGATAAAGAAAAAATTCTTTACTTTGAGGGTTACAGAGAATTGGACCAGGCTTCCCAGAGAGGGCATGGAGTCTCCTTTTCTGGAGACATTCAAAACAGTCTTGGACTCTATCCTGTCCAAACTGCTCTGGGTGACCCTGCTTTAGCAGGTGGGTTGCACTAGATGAACTCCAGAGGTCGTTTCCAACCCCTACTATTCTGTGATTCTGTGACCCCACCTGCAGCACTGTGTCCAGCTAGGGGGCCCTTGGCACAGAAAAGACATGGACCTGTTGGAACAGGTCCAATGGAGGGACACAAAAATGATCAGAGGGCTGGAGCACCTCTGCTATGAGGACAGGCTGAGAGAGTTGGGGTTGTTCAGCCTGGAGAAGAGAAGGCTCCAGGGAGACCTTACAGTGGCCATTCAGTACTTAAAGGGAGACTACAGGAAAGATGGGTATAAACTTTTTGGCAGGGCCTGTTGCAATAGGACAAGGGGTAATGGCTTTAATCTAAAAAAAGGTAGACTTAGACTATAGGGACATAAGGAAGAAATTTTTTACGGGGAGGGTTGTGAAACGCTGACCCAGGTTGCCTAGAGAGCTGTGAGATGCCCCATCCCTAGAAACATTCCAGGTCAGATTGGATGGGGCTCTGAGCCACCTGACCTAGCTGAAGATAGGGGATTTGGACTAGATGGCCCTTCCAACCCAAACTATTCTATGATTCTATACCTATACATACTCTGCCTCCCTAGATTTTTTTTGCTATTTACTGACTTCAGGTTTCTGTAGAATTTTCTTCTTTCGAAATCAAATCTTCACCAAGTCATATGAAATACATTTTTAATCTTTCTTGTATAAAAAAAATTTCCATCCTTCTCCTTTCCAATGACACTTTTCTCTGAATTCCCTCCAAT
Source organism: Scolopax mira (assembly GCA_004320125.1). Lineage (NCBI taxonomy): Eukaryota > Metazoa > Chordata > Aves > Charadriiformes > Scolopacidae > Scolopax > Scolopax mira. The sequence goes on from BJBW01008293.1 coordinate 1,569, forward strand.
TCATCCATGTCAGTCTGACATCGATATGCCAGAGATACTGTTCCACCTGTGCCATATACAGCTGGATCATTGCCTCCCTGGAAGATAATGTTTTTGCCTCTGTGTGTAGCCCCAAAATCATACTCTTTAGTGCCAATACAAGCCCACGTCTAATTGGTTTCCCACTGCTATCTCTAGGATTTTTTTTTCATTTCTAGTGCTCTCTAAGTATCTCTCTCCAGCAGAACAGCTGAGTCTCTGATTGCTTTTCCCCAGATGTATGTGACTGCATTTTCCAAGCTGGATATTTTCTATTCCTATTACTCCCTATTTCTAACCTTTACCATCCTGTCTGCCACTTCCACTCCTGCTAATCTTCCCAGCTCCTCGCAAGGCACCATCCTCTGCTCATTTAGGGATATGGCATATCTTGAGCAGAAAGCAAACCTAGGAACGCACTGTGCCTTCAAATTGACAATTTCTTCCCTCATGAGAGGCATCTGTTAGCCTCTATAGATAAATGGCAAATTATTTTTCCATCCATGTTGCTCCTTATTTCTGCTTGGCATGCTGGAGAGAAACAGTGGCCTAAAGATTTATCAATGATCCGGACAAGGGGATCGAATACACCCTCAGCAAATTTGCAGAAAACACCAAGTTGGGTAGAAGTGTTGATCTGCTGGAGAGTAGGGAGGCTTTGCAGAGGGATCTGGACAGACTGGATGGATGGGCTGAGACCAACAGAATGAGGTTCAATAAGGCCAAGTGCTGGGTCCTGCACTTGGGTCGCAACAACCCCAGGCAGCGCTACAGGCTTGGGGAAGAATGGCTGGAGAGCTGCCTGGCAGAAAAGGACCTGGCCTGTATCAAGAACAGTGTGGTGAGTAGGACCCAAAAGGTCATCATCCCCCTGTACACGGCACTGGTGAGACCCCACCTCAAGTACTGTGTCCAGTCTTGGGCCCCCTACCACAAAAAAGACATTGAGGTGCTGGAGCGAGTCCAGAGAAGGGCAACAAAGCTGGTGAGGGGTCTGGAGCACAAGCCTTATGAGGAGAGGCTGAGGGAGCTGGGGTTGTTCAGTCTGGAGAAGAGGAAACTGGGGTGAGACCTTATCACTCACTTCAACTACCTAAAAGGAGGCTGCAGAGAGGTGGGGGTCAGTCTGTTCTCCCAGGTCACAGATAATAGGTACAAGGGGTAATGGCTTCAAGTTGCGCCAGGGGAGGTTCAGGTTAGATATTATGAAATATTTCTTTACTGCAAGGGTTGTCAGGCACTGGAATGGGCTGCCCAAGGAGGTGGTTGAGGCACCATCCCTGGAGGTATTCAAGAGATGAGTTGATGTGGTGCTCGAGGATATGGATTAGTAGTGGATTGGTGTTGGTTTGGGTGTGGTGTGGGGTTTATGTGGGTTGGGTTTTTGGGGTTTTTTTGTTTTGTGTTTTCACTGGTTGGACTAGATGATCTTAAAAGGTCCCTTCCAACCTAGGTGATTCTGTGATTCTGTGAAAGCTGAGGAGCCCTCTCCCATCCCTTGCCACTAACCCATGTGTGTGAAGGGCACAGACCTGTCCCAGGGGAAGCTAATTTTCCTCCTCCCAACTAAAGATACTCACTCATGTTGTCTGCATGGGGGAAGAGACAATCTTGCCCCCTTTGTGCTGCTTTGAGTTCCTTACAGCTCACCAGGGAAACAACTCCACAAAAATAAAACACAAATCCCAGCAGCCTCTCTCCAGGACTCCTTCCCATTTATCATTTCTCCCTCTGTTTATCACCTTCCTTGCCAGTCTCAAGCAGTGTAAAAGTACTCACAGCCAAGAAGAACTCCTAAAGTTGATTTTGTGATTCAATGAATCAAAAGCTCTCCTTTGTGAGATAGTTTTTTCTAGAAATACTCGCTATTTCCATACAACCTCCCACCAGAGTCAATGACGGTGCAGGTGTTTTCTAATCTTATTCTTGCCATCTAACTCCCACCAGTGCTGCTGGTCAGTGCTTGGGTAGACAGGTTGGATGTACTGATTTCAAATGCTATTTGTACGTTTTAATTCTCTTGGATTGTATGTTTCCTAGTCTGGGAACAGAGATTTTTCTTAATAGCTGCTCTCAGGGACCAGATAGCATTGTGTTCAGAACAATAGAAAAGAAGATGCAGACGAGAAGTTATAAAATTTAAATCCTTGAAGCACAACATTGACTTCAAACAACAGGTATTAAACTTTTACTTTTTTTTATTTTAAATCTCATGTCATCCTGGAGTGGAAGCAGATGACCATCCCCAAGCTACAGCTGAGGAGGACAACAGACAGAAGCACACAGCATGTCAAAGCTCCACTTTGACTCCTGCTGCCCCCAGATGCTGTCAGAGGTATTTCTGAGTTCTGTCCAGAAAGATTAACAACAAAATTTTCTAGAGACTGTTAGCTATTGTTGGTACCAAATGTGAGATTCCTTCAAACCTGATCTGAAAGGCTACAGAGGTCTTCTAACCTATGATTCCTGTAGGAGCAGTGGCAGATCTCTGCTTCCAAAATTAGCCCCAAGGTATTTGATCAAGTCATATGAGAGGGGATGCCACTGGAGGCAAATGTCTCTCTTGTGGGTTCTGCTGCCTCTGTTCTTGAGGAGTACGAGGAGAGTGCAGGTTCACTGCAATGCTGGGAACAACCCTTGTAAGTGGAGGGGTGAAGAGGAGTCAGGGCAAAGCTCAGAGAATTTAGGGGAAGGAAGGAAAAAGTCTGTAAGCAAGAAATGTGTTTGGTCAGCAAAATATTTCACTGTGGCACTGCAGGCTCAAACCATGTAACTCTATGTGTTTCTTCCTCTGAATTTCACATATTCTTGGCTCCTTTTTCCAGGCACAATCCTGCTCTGAAATGAAAGCTAACAGCATAAGACTCCTTGAAGGGCTACTACACTGAAGAGAAATAGCCAACTAGTTCTGCAGCCAAAGATGATGGATGAATGCATCAGGTCTTTGGAACTGCCTTTCATACCCCTGGGGAAAAAGAGAATGCAAATTTCCAGTGAAACCCTCAGGTCAGGCATAGAAGAATGCTAATAATGCCCTAAGAAAGCAATGTAACACAAAATATCTCCTTTTTCATGACAGTAATATGAAGCAAAATATAAATACATACCTTGTGTATACATCTTTATCTGTACAAATACCAGACTACTTTAATCGCTTGCTTTTGTAATAACAAAAAGTGAGATGTAATATTCAAAAAAGAGGAAGGTTAATGAAATCTGCAAGCACCGCTTTGAAAGTGGATGCAAAGAGAGAGAACAGTGGCCATTTATCTCTTTTTCCTGATGTCATGAAGGAAAAGATTAACAGAAGGTAGAAGCAAAATCTGTGAAGTCAGCTTTGATTGCTTATTTGTTGCTGTGTTATGTCTGATGTGCCCAATGAAAATCAATGCACCTTAACACCAGAGCTGGGCACAAATAAAAGATTTGTACTCTAAAAGGAGAACAGAGAGAATGGTAGTAATTCAGATGGAGAAGTAATTGAGACGGAAGTCAGGACAGGCTTGATCTTACCATATGTAGACCTCTAAAGTGCTAATGTGTCCAAAAGAGGCACTTCAAAGGCACAACTCTTCTTATTCTGAAGTCTGCACGAGCAACAGTGGATGATACCTCTTTCTTCATACTGACAATAAAAAGGGTCCCCAGTGAATACGGTGGCCTGTATTGCAGATATCTAAAGTCACTCAAAATTAATATAGACTCCATATAATTCAATGATGGCACAGGTACCGATCAGCAGAGCAGGGAATTTGTCCCTGGATCATTCAGGGCTGGTCAGATTGTGATTAGCACCACCTTGTGATTAGCAGCCAGTTGTGGGGCAGGCCTAAGGGAGCACAGGCATGAGGTTAAGAGCTGTTGGGAATAGGAACTTGAGAATCAAGCAGGAGCCTTTTTCCAACTCTGTATCCATATTAGTCACAAGAAAGTAGAAGGAAGGGAAGCAAGAACACTCATGCAAATGCTGTCTGTCAGCTGTGGGCTACAGCACATTTAAGCAGGCAGTATATCAACTGCATCATTAAATCCTGAGAACTTCTCAGGGACTCTAAGACAGGAGGGACAGTCCTTTAGCTGCATCTTTACACACCCTGAATTCTACCAAAGGTATTACAGTGCCCTTATAGAAATCACTGTTTCCCTCTCCTCCAGAACACTGTGTGCAACTTTGATCACTCGCTCTTGAGAGGAAAATATCAGAACTAGAGAAGGGAATATTCAAAGAAAGGCAGCAAGGCTGGTGAGAAGAAAATATTTGGCCTGTGCATCCCTGGGGGGAAAGAAATAAGAGACATGAAGAAATACACAAGACAATGCCTGACAGGGAGAAAATGTTTTGGGTCACTCTATCAACTTCAGTTCATATAATCTCTCTGAGACAGATAGTTATTGCTGAGCCAACTTGTGAGAGCAAGGACTACAGAGATGGATCTCAAGGACATCCCTTCCCCTGTCCCTTCCTCCCCTGCTTCCTTGGTTAGCTTTCTGCTGGACTGGGGACCAGACCATGTGCCTGCACAGCTACCCAGGTTCAACTGACAACAGCAGAGAGTAGACAGGAATGGGGGTTGGGTTTATACAACCCCCAGACCTACAGCAGCACACATTTAAGTTGGCTGAGTCAGTCATAACATCCCATCTCAACTTCTCCAGAAAGGAGCTCATATTTTTATCCAACATAAAATCCCTAAACTGGTTGTTTCTCAAAATAAAAAAGGAGACATTAGAACATTTAGGTCTTTCTGCTATCAGATTGTAAATAGTCAAAAAGCTCTCTTCAGTTCCAAAGAGGGAATATCCCAGAGAGGAGCCAAACTTCACAGTTTAAGAACCCTCTACCACTGATGCAGCTCTGCAAGGCGAGGCTGTACACACTGAGGGCAGAAACTCCAGTCGTCATACCGCTGTTGTTGGCTCATGTCTTTGCATGACAATGCAAAGTTCCCAAGTTTCACTGGAAACCTAACAAAAATTAATGTCCACATCTTGGCTGTGGACAAAACCATTGGCAGATACTCACATGAACCTCGAGAACAGGTGCAGCCAATGCAAAAAAAATCTAAATAGAGCAGAATTGGACTGTGAAACTCATTGCTACAAGGCACTGCTGAGATCTAGATCTTGGCTCAGTAAAACAAAGCAGAAGATTTTTCTTTAAAACAAATCCTTCTGGGATGTTGTTTGATTTTTATGTACAGGACCAAAGTACCTAGGGCGTTGCAATGATTCCACATGGCAGCTCCTGTATCCGTGTAGGAGATAACATTGCCAGTAAGACAAATACAATTCTTGTACGGACGTACATCCATTGTTAGATCAGCAGGATAAATTTGGGTTTCCCAGAATAATAGCCATCAATCTGTGTTCATATTGAACAACATGAATACATAATCACCTTGGTGTCTTGTAAATGACATCACTCTTGCATCCAAGTTATTAATACAGAATAAAGCAAAATAATACAAAAGATAATTAAATGGAAATTAAATAAGAAATTAAATTAAATTGAAATTAAATAAGAAATTACATATTAGGCAACTTTTAAAAAAAAATCCTTATTCATTCCATGATGAAAGAAATATGTCTAAATAGTTCAGTTCATCTCTCATAGATGGAAAGTAATGCTTCCCTTCATTCCTGATTTCCCATTTCCTTTGCTTTTCTCAGCAATCTTGTCTTATTACTCTTAAATCTGTGCAAATGGGTTTATTTTCTACATTCATTTTTCCTCATTTCACTTATTTCAATAATTGTTGCTATGTTAACCATTATGCTTTCTCCCATCTGTGATTTCTCCTTTTCTGGAGGTAAATAATTTTTATTTATTTATAATAGTTTATGATTAGTAATTCAGTTCTTCTGAGGAAAGTCTAAGTTACTTTATAAGTGAAAGCCATTTATTTTATGAACAGCAGGACCAAGCACTAAAAAGACTAAAATGATTCTTCTTGAAATACCTGAATTGCTCAATCGCACATTGAGTTGTACTGATTTTAATTTATCTCCACCTAGGAATAAAATGATGTGATAATTTTGTGCTACATCCCACATATGTTAACAAAGATTTCCTAAATAAACATACCCAGAGGCCAATGTCATAGATGCAAGAGAACTAAAAAAAAAAAAGCAGAAATCAAAGAACTGCAATGGTGATATTTAAGCAAGATAGCAAAAAGAAGTCTGCATGGACATGCTAAATCATTATCCAGTTCTTGGCAAGTCCATTGCATTGTCTTTGGATGTGTAAAACAGGAACCCATCTAAAACTAAAGTGCGTAGTGTTCAGGGATCTCAGAAGAGGAAAACTGAGATGATCATCTCTGAGATTAAGTCCCGTCCCTCGAGTGAGTCAGATAACAGAAGACTTGGATTTTTTCTTCTGCAAATGAACTTCTAGCTGTGCAACTGAAAGTACCTGCGAGTCTTACAGCATGTTGAGTATTCCACTGGCAAAGGAGCAAACATGGGTGGATTAATCTGTCTCTCACAAGTAGGGTAGATTACCCAGGTTTGCTACAGCAACTACTGACTGTAGAAAAACTTGCGTCAAAGCCATGCCTCACTGAGAGGCACTTGAAGACTTTGTTCTATTTTCACTGAATTGCATTGAATTTTTTTAGAGTTGGAAGGGACCATAGAGATCATCTAGTCCAACTCTCTGCTGAAGCAGGATTCCCCAGAGCATGTCAGAGCATGTCACTCTCCCTGGGCAGCCTGTTCCAGGGCTCTGTCACCCTCACCAGAAAGAAGTTTTTTCTCATATTTGAGTAGAACCTCCTATGTTCCAACCTAAACAGTCATACCTCTAACATTTCTTTGGCAAGAAATATGGTGACAATAAACAAGGTATTAACAAATTCTAATTTACCAAAGCCATAGCAAGAAACCCGGAAGGTGTAAATGGACAACTTCAAATCAGAAATAAAACATATCTTTTAACCAGCAAAGTAATTAACCAAGAAATTAATGATACAGATGATGGTGGAAGTTGCTGATTTGTCCTACCTTGATGTATTGAAGCCAAGACTGAATGCCATTTTGGCAACCATGTTTTATCCAAACATAAACACTGCTGGGCTTGCTAAAGGATACTGCATAAAGTGTAATTGCCTGTGATATATGGGCCATCAGGCCAGATGAGCTAATGGTCCCCTGTGGCCCCCTGCCTTATAAATCTATTAGCTAGGATTTTTATAGAGTAGTGGGCCAGAAGGAGCAACTGTGATTGGGGTTGTACAATCAGTTCCCATGGACTCTATCATGTTGGGGTTTTTTTGGAATTGCTGGCAAAAATCCCATTGTACAGGCAGTACTTGCCACAAATCACAAAAAGAAAAGGCTTTTATAAATGAGAGTGAGGAGGCTGAGAGGGGAGAAACAGCATTTGTTAGTTGTTAAAACCCTAAATATTTAGGAACTTGTTTCTCTGTTAGCATTTGCAGAATTTAGACTTAATGGCAGTTGCCTTGATGGAAGCAGAGAAAGTTCTAACTACCTGCTGAGAAATAACAAGTAATATGCTAATCACTCCATAATCTTGAACTTTGACAAATTTAAACCCGCTTTCCATTTTCTGTTCTATTTCTACCAAAATAAAACAACATGAAATTTGACATGTCTCACATTACCTTACTGAATATTTTATTTGGAAAGCTTAACCTAATCAAAGCAAAATCACTTGTAGGTAGAGGAACTGCATTGCTGACCTGCCAGTTACCCACACTGTAAAAGACATATTTTTAAAATGTCCTAACATTTCTTTTAATGACAGCTATCGAACGAATTTACCTATAAACTTTAATTTTCCTTACAATGCAGCAGTCATAAAGAAACAGCCCACAGGCCTGGGCACCTGTGGAAAACCCTGCCCAAAAATGGGCTTTAATATAGACAGAGTTCTCATGTGAATATCATCATAGTGTCACAGTTTATTTTACAGGCTTCCAAATGCTGGCTGTGTGTTCTGCATGTTCACCCACCCCTAACAATGCCAAGAATAACAGTGGCATCACCCCTGATCTCCTGTTATGTTCCCAAAGTCTTTGTTGTGAACTGGACATTTTGAAAATAGGTGCATATCCCTCTTCTAGAGGACCAAGAAAAGGAAATGACAGGTTCAATCAGGGTGGACAGTAGGTGTCCATGGGGAACATGGGCAAGAAATCCAGCACGCAGAGGTGTGGGAGCATCTAGTGATGAATGAAAAGCATCCTCAGCTTGGTTCAAAGATGGGTGTTAATACTGAGGGATACTTCTCACTGCAGCCGTTGAAAGGAGCTGCTCCCTCAGGGATTCCCAGTGTCACAGCCCATGAGCACCCAGTGCTGTGGGCAGAGAGCTATCAAGACCTGGCTTCCTCCAGAGGTATTCAGCAATCAATAGCTGGACATCCCATATCTTTACCACTTTTTCCCTTCCAGCAATGCTTTCTGTCATACCCCTGAACCACTGGCAGGGAAAGAAGCTGGAGCTATGAATGTGCCAACTGGATGTGGTAACTGGGTAGCAGTCAGATGAACAGTATAGAGAACTACAGAGTTCCTACATTCCTGGGTCAGGGAGGTGGTGGGGTGGTGGAGAATTCATTTCTTGAGAAAAAATAATTTTTCTCACCTCTACCAACCCACCAAATTTCACAGTTTGTAGGCATCTTTGACAGGTCAACAGTTAGGAAGATCTGGAAAAAAATTGGTCAGTAGGAGTGAAAAGGGGTTGGGGAGAAAGGGGAGGGAGTGATTGACAAATGCAGAGTTGACAGTTAAATGTCCTTCAGCCCAACAGAATAACCTGTTCTTCCTGAAAACACCTCTCTGTGGCAAGGCCTTTGCTACAAAACTTCTGGCTCCTGTTCTCTTAAGACAGAATAGGACAGATCTATCCCAAGGTCTTGGGGTTATAATTCACCCATAACTATCTAGCCCTCTAATAATATGGTATTATCATTGTTAGCAACAGTTCTTTAACTTTCTATTGAGTTTTCAAGGTCTCAGGGCTGAGCCTTGTTGCTTGCTCTGACTGAATATTTCTTGACTTGTCTTCAGGATTGTTTTAACTTGATTTAGCTTTCACAGCAATTTCTTTAATTGGCTAGGCATCTATGGCTAATTCATTTTACTTATGCTTATCTTTGTATGGTACAACTATAGTTTTATAAAGACAGAAATAACGAGCAATTAGTCCATGTAGAGTGAGATATTTATGACTCTAACACAATGATGTGGTATAGAGAAATCCAAGCCTGGTACGATAGCAGAGGCTTTGAGAAAGGGAGACTCAGGACATGGTGTAGAGGAGTGCTGGCAGGGGATAAGAGAACCCCCAGTTGGCACTGGAGAACTCATTATTATAAATAACTCACCCATGGTCAATTAAAGGAAATGCAGACCCCCAGCTGAAAAAGACGGTTTTAGAGTTAACAAAAAGAACAAACAAATAATATCTAACATACAAAAAAGGCACCAAATATAGAATATTTGGATGTAACCTGGAGTCGCAGACCAATTTAGAATGGCACAAAAGCCTAACAGAGAATTAGAAAATATAAATATATATATTAGAAAATATAAAACCAGCCCCAAGTGGATCCTAGAGGGAGGGAAAAAACCCATCAATGCAGTCGTCTTCCTCCCAGCAAACAATTCTAGATGCTCATGATTTGTTTTGAGATCCTGCATTCATCAGCACCACTACCAGCCTGAAACTACCAACTCTAAGACCCAGAGAAGCAGTGGAAGAGTGTGCATAACACCAGGAAAAGGGATAGATAATAAAAGCATAACTACTGTAACTGATCTTTTTTTTTTTTTCTGAAATGTTTAATTGTAGCCTAATAATTATGACACTTAAGATTTCAGTTATACCAAAATGGCTTTATTTATATATAACATATAATTACTCTTTGCCCATAAACAAGATTTTGAGCATAATAACCCAAAAAACAGTGATTGCTGTCCTCCGGTCCTTTCATTTGGGAGAAAAGAGATATTAGCAACCCTTATCCTCTATTGCCCAGGTTTATTGAGGCTAAAGGACCAAGCCTTCCTAACAAGTGGAGAGGGCTATTTGAGGTATCCCACTGTTCTAAAGAGTAGATTTAAAACTGGTTTGATTAGTCACATCAATTATTTCAATATTAATACTCAGTAACAAATGTCTTTTGCCTACAGATTATGATTTATCATCGTAGGGATTTTGTACCTAAAGGCAAGGTCCTTTCACACATAGGATCTTCCCTAGCAAGGACTAATGGAACATCCCTGTAAGAAGGAAAGCAATTCATCATGTCAGATTCCCATCTCTGATGCTGGATGTTTTTTCAATCATCCAGAAGCTCACCAGCCCCAAGGACCACAACTGCAGGAAGAGAAGTCTCACACCATTGTCTCTACTCTAAAGTTATCAGGATTTCCATATATTCAGCATGGGGCTAGAAACTAACAAAGACAGAAACTATCCTTATGATTAGGGGTACTGACTGTCTTAAACCTTGCTACAAATTCAAAATAGTCCCTTTTGTATTTATATGAAAGTTATTACATAAGTTAATACCTAGATAATTCCCTTTTGCACATTGTCATGATGTATACCTTCATTTTGCGGGGCAGACAGAAAGGTCCAAAACAGGAATTTGAAAAAATAGTCTCTTCTTGCTCTAATGAACCAGACCCAAAGCCTAGCTCTGAAACAGATATTACAGAACTGGCCCTCCTGCTGCTAAAATGGACATTAAAAATGGCACTTCTGTTTTCTCAGTGCTCTTTACATTGGGGAGTTTCTAAATTCTGTCCGTCCTTTGTTGCGATAAAGAAAGTTCCTACAGCACAAGGTGAAACCAAAGAGCTCCCTTCCTCTGGGGAAAGGAGAACAACTTACCTCACCAAGTGTAGCAGCTTGTGACAGGTTTTTCTCTCAGATCTGAGTGAAAATAAAGCAAGTTTCATTTCCAAGCTTTGAATTCCCCTATGAAAATCTGAACAAAAATACATGGAATATATATACATACATACATATATATATATATGCATATATATATATTTATATAGTACCACTGGCTGGCAAATAAGCAAAAACAATTCTTCTAGGTCTGCAGGTTATTAAGACAACTCCTTGGCAAAAAACCTCTGGCTATTAGTAAACGAATCAGCAAATCTCAATCAGAAGATGCATCACCATTTTAGGGAACTAATTGTGATCTCAAGAAGCTTCTACTTACTTTGGAGCACAGGTGAATTGGGAATTAGGAGAAATACTGCTCCCACCTTCAGCAGAAAACCCTTAAAGCTGTGCACAAACATGACTGGAATGAAAGCCCACAGAGTGCGAACAAGACAGATGCTATGCACTTCTTATGGCCGACAGAAAAATAGGAAACAGCAGTTACATGCCCCACTGAGGTCTCAAAATAAGTCAGCAGGGGCTCTGAGAACAACCTAGGGCTTACAGGCTCCTTTTCCAGCCACTGCAACACCAGGAACAATGAAGGATGAAAGTTTCAGAGTTATACTCTAGACACAAAGATAAGAGCAGGCCATTTTTCCTGTTAGTGTGAGCCCATAGGCATGTGTATAATAGTTATATACAGAATCCCCTACATTTCAGACAGGACTTTTCCCTTGGAAGAAGTTAGATACCCACAAGTCATCCATCCATCTACAACATAATTCACTTCCTGAGGCTTGTGATTGAAGGTATTCCTCTTTCAAGAGAAACACCACAGCAGTTCCCTCTCAATGTCTGTCAGAAAAGAATTAATTCACAAAACTAATACTTTTCTTTTCTAAAAAAAAAAAAATTTTAATAATAAATGTTCAACATTTTAAAATTACATTTAAACTCAAATATTATTTTTTCCCCCACAAACTCTTGGAGATCAGGATATTAGCAATATACAATATTTCTTCATTTAAGACAGAACAGCCAATAGATAAAATGATTTGTGACTTGTAGTACTGTGCATTCAAGACTGCAAGTTCATAAACCTACAAACAAATAGAATTATTTCTTCAGTAAAATGGAAAATCATAAATTGCATGGAACATAGATTCCTGTATGCCACCACACCAGTCCCCTAAAAGTGAGGAATGTTGCTTCGATGCCTTCACAGCAACTCATGGGCTACACTGTCTCCAATTTTCACTCCAGAAGAAACATGCAGCCTAAAAGAATTTAGGACTGGGAAAGCTCATAGACATGCTGAGCGATTCCCTCAAAAATATGGCCTACTAAGAGAATAGTGATGTCATAGGAAAGATGAAGCTGACTTCAAGCATGTCCATTTGGTACTCTGTCGCACATCTGCTTCTCTATAGCTCCATGATTCAAATGAATAATGTTCAAGAAGTGTGTCTTTCCCCCACTTCAGGATGGTTTTTTTCTGCTGTGGATGCTTTAAAATTATGTTTCAGGACCTTATCCAATAGCACACAGCTTTTTCTCAAGCGGAAGTAATTCAGAGTAATTTATATCCACATTCTTTACAGCAGAAGTACTGAGTTCTCCTGGGTGGCGAGAAGTGCCATGGTGAGAGTGATGCAGCAACCGGAGTGGTTAATAACAGTCCTACAGTGCAGGCTGATGACTGAGGCTGAACTGCGAAAAATACTGGAGTAGAAGAACCTGTCAAAGAACGAATACGATAAGTACATTCAAAATTAAGTATATTATTTTATTTAATTTATAAATAAAAACCGTTCATTAGTAATTCAAAATACTAAAAAATCTAAATAGGAGACCTTGTCAAACCCATGCACACTCTGTACTTACTAGTGGCAACCAAACCTCACAAGGTACTGAGATGATCTTGCCCAGTGCTGTTGTGACCCTCTATACTAGCTCCACTGGGATTTAAGCAATCATTTCCTTTTTAAAGAGTTGCCTTGACTTATGCAGCCAAAGAATATCTGCTTCCTAATTAAACTTCCTCTGCTATTTTTTTTGAGCTGGGTTGAAAACACCACAGCCAGATTTAAACATTGCATATCCCCAAGAAGCCACACTAGGTGAAGTTTTCCTCTACATAAACTTGGGAAGACAATATTTGTGTGGGGAGGAATAAATAAATTCATGTGATACTGTGACACCTCCCTACTTGGAAAAAAACTACAGCTGTGCAGCCGTATAATAATGAAGAGAATTGTTAATGTAATAATTTTTTCTGAAAATTGACTGGATAAAGTCTGATTTTGCTTCAAAGATGACTGTAGAGACTACTGAAACAGTCCTCCATCCCTTCATAGCGACCACATCCAAAACTATCCAATTAAAATAGACTGAGGGAAACACTTTCATATTTAAGTAGATGACTAATGCTCATAACTCAGTAAAGGAAGAATTTTGGCATTTTAAAACATCTCTAATGAGAAGCAGATCCTTTTCCCTCCTTCTTAGACCTTCAACAATCATTCATGAAGCAAAATACATTTTTCTGCATATTCTCCTCTAAGTAGGTTTTGGAATCAATGGCACCAGCAGAACAAACACCCTTCTTTGTTGTTGCTAGTGAAAGTTCTTCCCATTTTGATTATTCATTTCTCGCCCTCAAGTAAAGAGCAAAGTTCAGGCAGAAACTGCTAAACCCATCACCACGCTCAAGCTCCAGATCCTTCGCAAATATGCAACCTCAAGAATGGGGCCAGGAAGCTCCTGCATGGCCATGAGAAGAGGACTGCAGGAGGGCCATTGCTTTTGCACCAACTTTAATGATGGAGAAGGATTACAACCGCATCCTTTCTCTGATTCCTAAAGTGGAGTTTGGCTTTACAGGTCATGGGATAGATGTACCCATGTGTGCTATGGAAAAAGAGTGCTTCTGCTCTAAAGAAGGCAAGTCCATTGATGGAGGAGAGAATGTGTTCTGTCTTTCTGAGCTTGTAAGAAATTAAGCAGCCTGCTCTGAGAGTGAATGTACTGGATTCAAGATGAAGGAAAGCTCCTCTGTGATGTTGCACATGCCTATAGCCATCCCAACTTGCAAAATCAACTCCTGCTTTGAGAACCTGATAAATCTTAGAAAGGAGGAGACAACTGGGTGACACCAGTATGGCTGCCTTTTGGAAAGGCTTGTTGAATAAACCTGTCTGATAACATTTTCTTCCTAGGACTACAGTCACACATACAACACACACACACACACACCCATCTTCCTCCAGAACAACTCTTCTGAGCAGAGCTCCCCACAGTGCCCTAAGAACAACCAGAGACCTCTGCTGTTCCTGTGAGACTTGTGAGGAAACCTTGGACAAGTTTAACATCAAAAAGAGTTTTACAATAACATCATTAACACTCTGTTACTGACAAACGAATTAGCATCAAGCATGCACAGACACTGCCTTGACATACTCCAGCCAAATAACCTAAGATAGCACCAGAAGTAAAATGTCTAAAGTGCCAAATTAAGGCCACAGTGCATTACAGAGGAAAGTTTAACAATTATAAGACTGCGTGTTAAAAGGAAGCTTTTTCCCTCTAAGAGTTCATCACTCCGCTAAGAATGAGAAGAACTGGATTCAAGGTTTAAAAGCTCATCAAACCAGTGAGACAAAGCAAAGTGCTTCCCTGTGTTGTTCTACTGAATGGCAAGTCTTCCCTGAGCAACAGCTCCATCTAAAACCAAGCACTGCCAACAAACAGAAGGGTGAGAGTTTTTTTCAAGAGTCTTTTTCTGCCACTCTTTCCCACGGTAGCAGGGTGCCTAAAATACTCCACCTCATTTGCTCCCGTCTCTGTGTTTCTCATTACCCGTCTGTTCTTGTTCAGTGATACAAATGTACTTTCTCAGTACTTTAAGAATCTGGGGCAAATTGCACTATTAATCTTGTTTTTTGCAGAGAATATATCAGACAGTAAGTGGATTAAGTTTCCATATCCTGCCTTACTGATGTCTGTTTGCATTGATTAGGACTCTGGGAACAGTAGATCAATTTATAAGACAATTTCACCTTTGGTTTCTCTGCCTGCATTTGCCTGATTATTGCCAGTTTTGATTCAGTGGCGTGGACAACAAACTATTAAAATAACAAATCAGTCACTGGAAAACCACCATATGTCAATGTCTTTGATTACTGTTCATGAGATTGTGAGGGTTTTTTTAAGATGCTTATGAAAATTTTGCTGAGCATCCCTGAAGGAGCATATCACACCTTTTCTCTTCAGTGCAATAGGAAGGCTTAAATTTGGCTGACTTGTAAACCTTATTACAAGGTTTATTACAGTTCCTTATTACAGTTCCAGTAAGTCTTCAAGATCTGTAGCAAGATGCCAGACCAGTAAGCAAATAATAAGTGACAAAATGAAAGAACAATGTTTTCTGGAGTGGGTTCTTCTATAAAGATTAAAATTTCACGTCCTCTTTTCTAAGAAGTAATAGGATGTCATCTAAACGGGATGTACCACTGCCTCTTACAGAGTTCCATTTGAACTCCTTGAAAAAAACAATTTTCTGATTTTGTATGGAGGGAGGGGGAAAGAAGACCCAGAGTTAATAGCTTTTATCAAGTGACTGTAGAAGACAAACACCTAGAAAGTGGATTATAAAACAAAGACCTAAGGGAAGAGTATAGTGTGCAATTTCTATCAGAAAACATAAAAAGAAAGAAAAAGCAAATGACACTATAGGAAGGAAATAATGGCAAGGCGTTGTGTGTGCACTGCCTGGATGATGAGAAATATCAAAGGAGTTATGCTTAGGTATGTGGTACAAACAATCACAAATAATCTCATAGTTGAACTGTTTGTACTGAACTGTAAATGCAACTTGTTTAGAAGGGACAAGAAAAAGGGACAAGAAAAAGGGACACTGAAAGGGCACACGGCAGTAAGTTAGTCTGAGAGACCCAGGCAAAAAAAAAAATGCATGTTTCCTGTCTGCTTTGAAACAGCCAGAGAGAAAAAGATTAAAAGTTGCAAGGAATGGAAAAGTACAAAATGCAAGGCTTGGGATTTCTGGCATGTGAAGAGACTGCAATTGCCAACATCCCTCTGGAGAGCACACCAACACCATCTGACCCATGCAGAATTGATAATCATTGCTCTAGAAAGTCCAGGTAAACAACTTAACTTACTCAAGAAGTGATGGCAAAGAGTAATACAGAGCCAAAGAGAGTGAAAAAATTATTTTATAGCAATATATTATTCACTAAAGTAAAATATATTTTATTAATCACTGGCAAATTGGTAACT
The DNA here is from genome assembly GCA_004320125.1 of Scolopax mira. Taxonomy (NCBI): domain Eukaryota; kingdom Metazoa; phylum Chordata; class Aves; order Charadriiformes; family Scolopacidae; genus Scolopax; species Scolopax mira. Next base: position 17,766 of record BJBW01008293.1, read on the forward strand.
GGAATAAACAGGAGCTTACAGAGATATTTAACATCAATTATTCTTCATAGTTCATAAATAATAGAAGGAAAACAGGATTTTTCCTGGGAAAAACTAGCAATGCATTCTCTAAAATACACCGGGAGCAGCAAAGGTGGCTTTATAAGAAGGTAACGCACAACTACTTTGAATTTCGTCTTCCTGTTTGTATTAAGAAAAATATTTAAGCTGTAATTACTGAACATCATTACAGATGCTTTCAAAGATCTTTAAATATTTAACTACTCAATCTTCACAATATTGCTATTAAATAGATGTTTCTTCGAACCCCCAATTTAGATAAGAGAAACATCTTTTAAAGCTTATTTTACAAAGTGGGTTTGTATCTTTCATGTGGCGCTGGAAACTGCAAAAAATATTGCATGGAGGCCTCTGCAGGTGCAGCTTTGTAGATGACGGCACAAATGAGAGGTTTTCAGCTCTTTGATTATTGCTGCCAGTCAAGCCGATATTCACCCTGGGCCTCAAAGCCTGGATGCAATTAAGGAAAAGGACAAAACCGTATCTGCAGATTTCCAGTGCAGCCAGAGGCTCCTTCAAAGTTCAGCTTTGGAGAAGCACTCAGCTGTGCCAAGAGTAGGCTTTGCAAGTTCTTGGCACTTCACCTCCAGCTCAGTCTATTGATGGATGCTGCTTCTCTGAGCCAAATCCCAGGGAAGGGAAGGGAAGGGAAGGGAAGGGAAGGGAAGGCAGTGGGCTTATTTTAGACATGACATTTCAGCAGAGAAAATGTATAGAATAATTGAAAAGACTTGCAGCAAGCATATAAAATTTACCCATAGATTTTGACCAAGGAATTACTAGTTAATCTAACACTAGATTCAGAAGCTCAATACAAAAGAATATAAAAATAGTATAGCTAGATGAATGAGCCTGGATGTTCCTAGGCATGCCATTATTTCATGGATGATCTGAAAGATAAGTCACCTGTACCTTAATTAAATTTTTAGAAGTTACAAAATGAAGAGCCACTGCCAGACAGAAAGAGAGAACAAAAGGAGAAAATGGGGTTTCTGCTCCTGAAGTCCAGGCTCACAACGCTGCTTAGTCTTATTGGGTATTCTGATTGACCACTTAATGGCAGAAGTTGAATCTTAAATGAGATAACATGTAATCAAGTTTATTTTCACTTTTTTAAAAAAAAAAAACAAACCAACAAACAACTGATCTGGAGAAAAATAAAGCCTAACACTATTCATTTCGTTTTAAGCCTGACACTACCTAGCAATAGGATGGGACTGTTGGATGACACAGAAACACAAGAGCACACACACACAAGAGTCCTCCATCCTGCTGAATTAATAACTAAAAATGCAGTGTGGTGCAGATCTCATGGCAATGAGAAGAGTTATATTGGTTTACTGAGTTGTGGACAGGGAGACGTGGTGTTAACACGACTTTGAAACAGGATAAAAATCAGTCAACTGGAAAAAACATGTAACAGGCAAAAATACTCATGAAACAATGACACTCACAGAATAAAGCACAGAGTGGTGAACAAGACTATGGGAATGAGATTTTACATATAATGCTGCATAAACACTAGTGAAAGTAATTTAATGCATACAAAACTGTAATTCTGCTAGAATTTGACAACAAAGAAAATCCAAATGAGGAACTGTTTGCCATAGTTGCTACTAGCATTGCATTTACAGAGGAAAAGATTAAACAGAGCCTAGCTGAATGCTTTCTTCACAAAGCTGATTCTCCAGACCAGGAAATTTAGAAAAGGGGGACAGTGGATGACACCATGGGATTGGTTTGCCCAGGACCATTGCTCCAACATCTCCAGCAGAAGGCTTTAAAGAAGTGATTGCTTTGCTTAGGAAACTCTTCTGACCTAGTGACTCATCACTTCTAGTCAAAGAGAATTATTTTGACCTCCCTGTCTGCTCCCCACCTGGAGCAGTGTCCAGTGCTACAGCCCCTGTGCAGTGGCTGACAGACAGTATATATGAAAATTCTCAGCTACTTGCCCCAGAAGTAGCATTTTCACCTACTTTGTACTCACATGATTAGAGCAGATAACACTCCAGCTTTTTTGCACTTACAAAAACTTAATGCAGCCATAAAAGCATCCTGACTGGTTGACTAAATTGAATTTAGATTTTCTTTTTTAGTGTCTTTAAGTAGCCAAATCATAGCTATGAGTAAAACCCAGCCTGCTTTGTACTGATGTAAATGAAGACCTGAGTCACAAGGCTGAACAGGGTCTGGTATCTGCTTGATACAAAGTGGAGGACTTGGTGGTATTTACCATTACCTGTACATGTGTAGAGATATCTGTATGTAGAGATTTATGAGCCTTGCTACAGCAGCAATCCTTGGGCCAGATTTTTGAAGGCACATAAATAAGCAAGCGATGGCTAGTGGGATTTGCCAAAGCATATGTAAACTTTATGAATTCAAATTCCACCAAAAATCAGCGTGTGCAAAGATATTTTTCAGATCTTAGTAGGTGCTCCCCTGCAGATACAAGTGTCTAAACACCTTTTGTCATTCTGCACTGAAGCCCCCCCAAGTTGCTATAGGACAAAATATACAACACCATGATCTCTTATAAAGCAAAACCATCTGGAAGCTGTAAATATGTAAGGTGTCAAGTCTTTGGTCCACAAATCCACTTGAGCTAAAAGCGGAGTTGAAAGTAGTGGCACCTCAAGAGCTATGTATTTTTGTGTATCTGGTCTAAAAAACCTATTTCATGTCAAAGTTCATAGCCATTATAAAAAAAGGAAGAACAAAGTATTAATGATACACAGAACTGTCCGTAGTTTGTTTCTCAGATGTGTGTGAAGCATCAGGTAGGTTAGTTAATAACTGACCGAGTTTGTAGATGCTCTGTCTTTTTTAGGGATTCTTCTGGAATCCAGTCTGAACTAGGCTGAGCAAAGTCACACCATCATTGCTTCCAGGTGTTCTTGGAGTGGTGAGATGATTTCTATACGATTAAGTAGCAAACAGCTGCCTGAAGGAGCACACTGCAATCAGAGATGACACTTTTCAGATGAGATTTAAAACAGAAAAGATGATCCGTTTATTTGGCCCAGAGTGAACCTCATAAAAGATTCAGCTCTGTGCCTCACCCAAGGAACTGAAGCCTCTTCCAGAATATTTAATCTGGGATTTTTATCCTCTGCTTTCTAAGGTGTTCCAGAAGGGCAAACTAGTGGTCTTATGACAATTTCTGAACTTCATTAAGACTCATTGTTGCTGTTAGCTTATTCCAAAGTGGAGTCTTATAAGCAGTCAGTCTTCCCTATAGTTCATCCATCTTTGCTGAACCCTTCTATGGACATCCAACATGCTGGGGCTATAAAAGGACAGATTACTTCTAATGTAAATCTGATGTAAAAGCAGAGCCTTTCAGAAGATATAGAAATAAACAGTGTATGATTACAGAAAGCTTCAAGAAGCACTGGGATGTGCTTCTACTAGCAATGTGTCTACTACTAGCTAGAGAATCGTTAGATTCAGGAGAGGCTGATTCAGAAAGAAGGAAGCATCATCCCAGATGTAAATGACACTGCTAAAACACTTTGTCACTGATCTTGTGTTTGGTTAACCTGATTGCAACTTTGAAAACTGTTGACTCAACAAACTGTCTCCAGTTTAACAGATTCAGGGTCAAAGCCATATGCTCCAAGAAGGGTGCGATATGAAAAACACCCCCCATGGCGTGGTGCAGAAGCACAGTTCTGTCTAAGGCAATCTGCAGACAGGTGCTGGTGATGACCAGCTGGCAAAGAGTGAGGTCTCAGGACAGATAAGGTAGGAAGTGTTCAAAAGTCAACATATGCCAAGGAGCACCATCTTTCTTCAACTAAGATGATTTAATTATTGAATACAAAGGAAAACTGTGGCAATGCAAGGCACGATCGTGGGACAGTTACAGGAAATGCTGTCATTTTACAGCAAAAAGTCACAAAGATGATGATTAAGGGCCTGGAGCACCTTTCCTATGAGGAAAGGCTGAGGGACTTGGGTCTTTTTAGTCTTGAGAATAGAAGACTGAGAGGGGATCTGATCAATGCTTACAAATACTTAAAGGGAGGATGTCAGGAGGACGGGGCTGGTCTTTTTTCAGTGGTGCCCAGTGACAGTATAAGAGGAAATGGGCACAAACTTGAGTATAAGAAGTTCCACCTAAACATGAGGAGGATCTTATTTCCTTTGAGGGTGGAAGAGCCCTGGAACAGGCTGCCCAGAGAGGTGGTGGAATCTCCTTCTCTGGAGACATTCAAAACCCGCCTGGACAAGTTCCTGAGCAACGTGCTCTAGGTAGACACACTCCGGTGGGATGGTTGGACTAGATGATCTCCAGAGGTCCCTTCCAACCCCATATGATTCTATGATTCTATGATTTTAAATAGTGGCTAATAGTGTTCTCAGCTGCTTTTTAGGAGAAACTAAACAGATAAATTAAACCTGCTTAGATTTAATAGAAATTTTCTCACTGAGTTTTAAGATGTCTCGAGGAGGATGGTGGTACGGGCTTCATTGCATTTTGTTTCAGTCTGTTGTGAATGCACCGAGCGGCACAGGGAGAAGGCAAGCACAATATATGACTGCAGGACATTTGAAGGGTAGGAGCACAGTCACTTGGCTACTCATACAGCGTTGGCGTACAATGTACAGAGGGAATACCTTAGAATCATAGAATCGTCTAGGTTGGAAGGGACCTTAAAGATCATCAAGTCCAACCATCAACCTAACTCTGACAAAAAAAATAAATAAGAATATTTATTTTAATAAAGAAATAAAAAATAGGAAATAAAAAATACTAAACCATATTCCTGAGGACCATGTCAACCCGTCTTTTGAACACCTCCAGGGATGGTGCCTCAACCACTTCCCTGGGCAGCCCATTCCAATGCTTGATAACCCTTTTGGTGAAGAAATGTTTCCTAATAGCCAATCTAAACTTTCCCTGGTGCAACTTGAGGCCGTTTCCCTTTGTCCTTCAGAATTGTAAATATAAGGATAATAGGCTCACTGAAGACAAGAAAAGAAAAAGCGATCACAGAAAGCAAAATTCAGAGCAAAAGCAGAGCAAAGTTCTAGTAACTGGTTTGAAAAGATTTTTGCCTCTCCGTGGGCCATGCATATGTGAGATGAATATCTCAAATCAGAAAGTGCTTTTTAAGATAATTAAGCATTTTCTGATTTTCAGTATCCGCTAAGTGACCAAAAATGTCAAGGCTTCATCCATTTGGAGCACTCGGCAACATACACGTGCGCACAAAATAAAAAGAAGTTAGGAAAGCCCCGACACTGTGAGATGTTGAGTATTTGGTAAGAAGAGCCAAGAATGGGTCATGTCACTATGAACTGATAGAAATGCAGGCTGCAGTGCTGCCTATGATGAGTAATTCTGTAGTCAAGGAAGTTGCTCCACGTTTATATCACCACAAGAGGAGAAAAGAATTTGTTCCACTATTTCCAGCTACAACCAGAGAGTGAAAATATCAGCTCAAATACACTTGCACTGAAAAAAAATATCTATAACCTACATATGTACAGAAAAGCATATGCACAGTTATATTTACATCGACATATAAGGTTGACTTTGAGATTACTCTCACCAATCCCAAGACAGATGAGCCACCCCACCCATCTCAAGTGATGACTCCAAAACCAACAAGGTGACACTCACAGTTCAGGGTGGCCCCTTACAGAAAGCCAGGACAGGCAGCTGGGGAACCAGTAGCTGGCTGATTTTTCCCAGTGGTAAGTAGATCACATACCTCAAGGACTGAAGTACAAAGAGGTGAATAGGGTCGAACATGGTCTTGTCCATGGAAAATCAGCAGAGATCCAGAGTGTAAGTTTAGTGGGACCTCATGGTCAAACCAAGTTATCAGTAGAGTCACAAAAACATGGGAGGAAGGGAAGGATCTGGGATGGGTGCACTCAGCCCATGAAATACTGCTTGGTTCAGTAGCAATACCGAGGAATCCCTCTGCAATTATTCTTCCACACATGGAACCCTCTCTGTAAACCCTAACGGCACATTTAACTGTGACCTATCATCTCAGAGAAAAACCAATCCCCCTGCCCCAAACCTGGCTTTCAGTGCTACCAACTAGTTGACAACTGTGAGCTAGTGCAGTTTTTACTGGTATTGATCAAACTGGCAAAATTCAAACAAACAAAAATAAAAGCAAGCAATTGGGAAAATGTGCCTATTTTGCTTAAAAATGAATTGACATTTTGCCATAGGATTGAAACCAGAACTGGCTATCTTTTATATTTTGTTCTCTGATTTTTCACATTTTTAGTTGTCTGTTTCATTTCGAGTTATATGAAGCCACACAAGGTTGTCAAGACTCATGACTGCGTCCTCTTCCCTTACCTCCCCTGAATGATGTATTGAATGCTACAAATGAAACAGTTTAATCCTTTCCATGTTTTTGCATAAAAAAGCTCAAATAAAAAGAAATATTTTCACGATTTTTACACAAATCATTTTATTTTGACCTTATGAATATGAAAAAAAATCATATTAGCCCTTCTGAAATTAGATGGGTTTGACTGTTCATGATTTTTTATATCACCTCCGGCTGAGATGATGCAATTCTGAATTCCCAGTTGAGACCCCCCTCTATTATAGTATCTTTTCACCTTCCCCCTCCTCACAGGTCCTGCAGCATAGACTGTCACTGACTCACCTCAGACAGGGGTTTCTCAAAAAAATAACCTTCTTACAGCTGCAAAAATAGCTCCAGAAATGTCTCTAGGGATAAAAAGTCTCTTACTTACAGGGACTACTTACTACAGGTGGTAGGCAGGTATTGTGGTGTTTATTTTGCAATTAGGGAAACTAAACACTTAAAGGGAGGGTGTCAGGAGGATGGGGCCAGTTTTTTTTCAGTGGTGCCCAGGGATAGGACAAGAGGAAATGGGCACAAACTTGAACATAAGAAGTTCCATCTTAGGATCTTATTTCCTTTGAGGGTGGAAGAGCCCTGGAACAAGCTGCCCAGAGAAGTGGTGGAGTCTCCTTCTCTGGAGACATTCAAACTTCACCTGGGCAAGTTCCTGTGCAACCTGCCTTGGCAGGAAGGTTGGACTAGATGACCCCAGAGGTCCTTTCCAGCCCCCTATCATTCTGTGATTCTGTGAAACAGAGGCATTTCAATGTATTTCAATCATTTACCAGTATGAAGGTTTGTGGCAGAGACCAATATGACTCACAGGGACAGGTATAAAGCAAGAATCTCCCAACTTACTGTAGCTCTTCGATTCTGTATGATATGAATTAATATTAATGTAGAAGAGGAGGACAGATGGGTTCATTCTCACAACCGTGAATGTTCCAACTACTCAGCATGGATGACAACAAATGATAATGCTGATTTCAAGGAGTCTTGTGAGGAAACAACATTCAATTTCTTTCTGCAGTTGCAAATAACCTGTGTTACACTGAGGAAAATCTTCCAAATGCATTTTACCTACCACAAAAGGTAAAAAAGTAACAGCTCTGAAGTGATGCATTAAAAGCAAGTGGGAGGGTAAGCCAGAATGACATTGTCACAAGCAAATGCGGAGCTTTGCCTTTCACTTATACTGTGCCTATCCAAGATGCATCTATCTCTGATGGGCTGGATGTAAGGATCTGTAGCAGAAATAATAAGGTATAAAACATATTCTTGTTCACATCCTTGTCTATTGGACTATTTTGGGGGATATATATATATATATATATCCTACACCTATACTCTGAATCTTTTTTTTATTCTATCACCAACCTTCATTATTTGTTCAAGACTCCTAGATGTCCTACTTGACTTGTCCTGTCAAGTAGGAGGCCTCCTGCAATGGAGGCCTCAAAGACCTTCTCAGGAGGTGAGATGGAGTTCCCAGGAGACAGTTCTCATTCAGAATCTCTGGGGACAGAAACTGGGATTTCTGAAGCTCATCCAGTTTCTGGCAATATCCAAAGCAGGTTATCAGTCAAACATACTAGGCTGTAGACCCCCGAGATAACTGTAATCATCATTGTATTTGTGTATTTTTTAATAAACATTTTCACTGAGAAAGAAGCTGTTCCCTTGAATCCAGGGGCTTATGGGACTTGTATCACTGGTTTTGCCAGCAGCTGCAGTCAGACAAATGGGGATATCTAATATCTCCTGGAATGCTATTAAATGTCAAGAGAATCATCTAGTACTATCCTAGGTGTCATCAGTAGTTTCCTGTGCACCAAGCTGAGCTGCAAGAGTGGAATCCCTTGTGTCTCCCATCCTCAAAGAAACGCAGGAGGGAAGATAAGAAGAGTGTCACAGGAGAGGAGAATACAGTATTTTCTTTTTTACAAAGCCAACACGGAACAATTATAATGAAAAATGTGAATGTTCTTGTATACATGATAAAGCAGAATATGGATTAATGGAACACCTTTCAAATATGACTCATCTCATTGCGGGGAACGAATTTTGTAGTGTAGTAGTCCATATTTGAGTTAGTGGTTTAGATAAGATTTTTACTCAGTGGAGAGAAACACATCCTTCTGTGACAGGATTCACCTCATCCTGAGAGGATAGAGGAGACTGGATGACTCACACCTTAAAAGAGGATATTTCTCTCCGCCGATAATAAAAGGACACTTAGACAACCAGCTCAGAGGTCACTGCAGACCTCCAAAATCTGCAACAATGAAGCTCACCCTGACATTATAACTTCAAAATCCATCAGTCACCAGTAAAGCTTGCATTGTGGCAGAACAATACTCTTCTCCTTCACTATCCATCATTATTCCACGCCATCCAAGGCAGTCCGACCATTTACACATGGATATATACATACATACATACATACACAGAGTGTCTCTCCACTCTCAGTCTTTACTTTGCAAAGTTCTGCTTCCTTTCAGATAAAAATGAGAAAAATCTGAAAAATGAGTCATCTATATTTAGAGGCTATGTACAATCACCCTCATGCCCTTCTTTCAATATGCATTTCCTTTTCTTCTGTCGGGCATTCTTCTTCAAAGTTTTAATCTTATGACTTTATTCTCCTTCACTTTCTATGTTTTTCTCCTTTTCTCCTTTCCATCTTTTTTTTTCTTTCGCTCTGTTTTCTTCTCCTCCTCAGTGGGATGATTTTATATTCAGTTTCCTCGGGCCATCTCCTTTACTTTTTTGCCCTGCTTTCTTCAAGTTCTTCCTCTGCCCACTTTTCTCTTACTTCCCAGTACCCTTCTCCAAAAGAGTATTTCCCCAGGAATCTCTCCCAGTCTTATTCCTGCCTGCACTTTACACAGAAGAAAGTAAGGCTTAGTTGTTCCAAATCTATGACTCTATCTAAACACTGAATTAATATCCTAATTTGTCTCAGGAACCTCCACACTTCTGCATCATTTACATGTTTATACTTAGCATATTTTATATCAGGATGCACTGATATAAAATACAACATAATCAAATTTAAAATACAAACTCTCATGGATGGAGACACTGAATCAGAGAGAAGGTCATCTTCACTAAGTCAAAGAGATATTGAATAGCCAGAATACTGCAGGAGATGATACTTGATCTAACATATCAAGACCCCTTATTTTAGCTAAATGACTGAGAATACATTGAATAAGGAGAAAAGAAGTACACATGTTGAGTGTAAATATTAAACCCATTCAGATCCTTTGAGGGACTTGCTAAAGATCAGCTCTGATAAGATAATGCTTTCTGCCAGGAATAGGTCCCCTTTGATGCATGTAAACTTGAAATGTAAGACATGCACAGATAAAAGAATTCCTTAGAAGGTGTGCATCAGGAAAGCATTTAGAGCAAGGCTGCAAGATAAAAGGAGACAGAGACCTTTCTGATATAATCTGGGTGTAAGAAGAGTAAATCTGCTTTTTATTTCTTTACTTATGTTTATAGAAATATTGGCTTCTATATAGTACCCTTTGTCTTAAGTAACCAGTGTTATTTTCACTTTATTTGAGAGCACTCTTCTCCCAAGGATGTAACCTGAGGCAATGGGACATCTTAGGCACTGTAAGAAAGAAACAAGTATCTTAAAATGACAGGGTAAGCAAGAAAGCTCTCTGGAATGTAATAAGAAAATAGCACAGGAGAGTCTCCTGAGTTTTGTGAGTGTCCCTATAGCCTTTTTGTACCACAAACCTTCTCCATCTCCATGCACCCCAATCTTTTCAGACTCTTTCCAAGCTCCTGTGACTTTCAAGCAATGCCTGTGTGAGCCCCTGAAATTTTGATGTCACTTTTCTCACTGCACACAGATGTAGCCCAAACCTGGAGTACTGTGTCCAGATCTGGGGCTCACAACATAAGAACATATGGACCTGCTGGAGCAAACCTGAAGGAGGATCATAAAGATGATCAGAGAACTGAAGCACCTCTCCTGTGAAGACAGGCTGAGAGAGTTGGGGTTGTTCAGCCTGAAGAAGAGAAATGAGGGCTTTGGGGAGACCTTATAACAGTCTTTCAGTCCTTACAGGAGGCCTATGGGAAAGATGAGGAGGGACTCTTTACGAGGGAGTGTAGCAATAGGACAAGCGGTAATGGTTTGAAACTAAAGAGGGGAGATTTAGATTAGATATGAGGAAGAAATTCTTTACTGTGAGGGTGGTGGGACACTGGAACAGGTTGCCCAGAGAAGCTGTGGATACCCCGTCCCTGGTGGTGTTCAAGGCCAGGATGGATGGGGCTTTGAGAAGGCTGGACTAGTGGGAGGTGTCCCTGCCCATTGCATGGGGGTTTGTAACTCAATGATCTTTAATGTCCCTTACAACTCTAACCATTCTATGATTTTATGATCTTTTTCATTACTAAGAATTTTACCCTTTATCCTGCACAGGCTAATTCCTCTGCAAGAAGTAACAAAGTCCCTTTGCAATGACAGACTACTACATCTAGAGGTACAGAAGAGGAGTGCTCCAAAGTATGCATGTTTCATACCTGGCTATATCAACCCAGTTTGAGCAGAAATTCAGCTGGGAAACTAGCAAAGGTATCACTGTGCCTATACAGAGATACATCCAGAGAATGCCAGTCTCACACTTCAGAAAGGGTACAGAAGAACTTAAGAAATGGCTGCTTTACCCTGCTAACAATGGAGACCTCATGGACCACTGTTTCCTGGTAAGAACAAATAGACATCTTGTGAGAGGTCATCAAGAAAAGCCCAGTGATGACTGTTCCACCTTCTTTGGTGTTGAATATATTTAGTAACTCAGAAGCCAAATGTGATCAAACTTATACTTCAGTGTTGATGACAATACGTTTAGGATAACAGAACTAATGATTTCTCAAGAATACATGTTTTCTGTTAGATTAAAAGCAGTTGTTTCTTCTTAAGGGGAAGATATGACTTGGTAGTTATTAAGTTTGCATTAAGAAAAATACAAAAAAGACAGCACCTAGAGAGGAAAATGCTTTCTTCAGGTATAACGTGTGTTAAATTAGAAGTTTAATGATCCAGTGTAATAATCCTCTGAATTCAGGAACGGCATGTGGTATCCAGCTGGCCAAGAGCGATTTTGACTGTGTGCCACCACAAATGTAGGCTCTCATTTAATGTCTGTGAAACCAGACCAGAACATGAACAGAAACTGCAAACCAATCAAGTGCAAAATACTTGTTTGGTTTCAGGTCTCTGAGCTGGTCTTTCACATGTTGCAGCTCACAATCAGGTGCCTTTCCAGCTGTCAAAATGTGACCTTATTCTCTCCCCCACCTGGTCCTGACCACCGGGATGCAGAAACTTCATCCAATTTCTGACTTTCTGCTGTAAATGAACTGTAGCTGAATTAACTGGGAGTAGAAGTGGTTTTGCCTCAAGAGAGAATGGAAATGTGCTGGCCGTACAAAGACTATCATTTGATTAAATAATAAAAATATCACAGAAGAAACTTCAGATTGGTGAATATATTCAAACCATCAAGTCGTAGATTAAATTTGGGTTTTTTTTGCTTTTGGTGGGTTTTTTTTTAACAGTTTGCATTTATGAAAATAAAAACTGGGTATAAAGTTCCCACTGGCATGTGTTCTGTCCGTTCATACTGAGAACATGAAGTAATTTTAAATGATACCTTTTTTGTTGCTCATAATGCATTGCCACATGAGAGGACTGGTCCACAATTTTGCCCCCTCAAGAGCCAGGTGTGCCTATTAACTTTCTCAGTTTTCAGAGAGCTGAAAAAGAAAAGAATGTCAACTCCTGCACTTCATGACACATAGTCTTCACAAATACACCTTTCTTACGCTGTGTTAGAGCCTTCCCAAATTTATAACAACTGGCAGACGGGAACAACGTTGTGCTTCAGTGTAATTAGCAAAACAACAAAAAAAAGGTTCTAACACTGTTTATTATGAAAATATTGTGCAACTTAGTAAAAGAATGCACTTACCGTGAACTTAAGTTTGTAGATGGAGAAATGTCTTTAATCCCTGTTACATGGACCAGGTTGATCAGACTGCCTAATCTTTGGGCATCCAAGGGCATCATACACAACAGCCGCTGGCAGTGAAGAGTGGGAGATGGTTCCATGTCTGGTTGCTTTCTTTGTGAAGCTATCTTGAAAATGAAGAGATTTCTTTTGCTTTTTTTATCACCATGTTGCAAAAAGCACAGATGCAACTACTGGCAGGATTTTCATTTCAGAGTCCTGTTCCGTTAATGTAAGAGTCGATTTTGGATGTATTTTATTTTCTTTCTTATGTCCCTTCTTTTAGGCTTACTTAAATCCTAATCTAACCAATTTCCAGAAGTAGACAACAGGAATGAAAAGAAGAACAATACTGCCTCTTATTTCCCAGGATTTCTCTATTCTGTTTATTTCCTCTGGCCTCTTCATGAAGTGTTTCAACTAAAGACAGGTTGTTTAAAAAGAGAAATGTTTGAGTGATGTATTTCCTTTGAATATGGCATGTTTGAATGTTAGAACCAACTAACCACAGAAAAATCTTTCCCTTGTAATTTCATAGGTCTGTGTTGACCAAATAAAGTGTCTTGAGTACAAGTGTACTGGGGGAAGAGCATTCTGAGTAAAAAAGCAATCAAACAAACACTATGAAAGAAAATATCCACAGCTGTACAGCTTGATTGTTGTTACTATAGAATTATCCACTTTCCACCTACATGAGAAGCACAGCATCATAGTTAGTTTACACTAACATCTTACATGAAAAAGTTCCTTGCTCCATGCCTCTGGTCCCTACCCAGCCAGCACATCAGCCACCAGAGATGCCCGCACCCATACAGAGTCAGAGACACAGGAACCTACACACAATTAATTTATTTTCAGTTATAGTGGTGACCTTCCCCATGAACTACAGCCAGAAAGGTTTGTGTATTCAAGTGATTCAGAGCTGAACTCATGGAGATTTTAATTTGTAGCAGGGCTACAAGTAAAACAAAAAAATTGGCTACAGACCAGCTGAAAAGCAGTCACCCTGACTGGGAGGGAAGAAACAGCCTCTGGCTGCAAAGAAGAGCACTTATGCATATGCACCCAGTTGGCTATTCCATCTCACAAGTTAATAGTTTAAGGATGGCCAGACACACTGGCATTGATATCTGGGTTGGGAATGACTCTGGGATGATGCATCAGGGAGAGGAGAAAAATTTGATAGTGTGAACCAGAATCCCCAGTGGTTCTCCCATTTCCCACCAGCACAGCAGAGAATAGGTTCAACATGGAGATATGACCAAAGAAGAACTAGTTAGAAAAATAAAAGGAAGTATAAACCTACAGCTATGGTTTTCTTCCTTTAGACTCCATTAATAATGCTGGGTCTAGTCTTCTCAGGGTACATTTCAAAATATAGGTGGTAGTAGTGGAAACTTTTAAATATCCTGTTAAACATACCTGGGTATGTGTGCTGATGTCTGAGTGCCTGAAAAAAATTGCCATCTGCTTTCTGAACTTCAGTTCTTAATCTGTAAAACCTAGCCAGCACCCTTCCACTCTCAGGGTGCTTTTGTTTAGTCTAAATTGGTTAAAACTGATCAAATGTTAAGAATGGCATGGGAATGAGAGGAGGAAATACATCAGCACACACCCTACCTGTATAGATTCATAATCTTAGGAAAGCGGGCTAAAAGTTATTTTCTTAATTCACTGCTTCATCTGACCTTAAAATGCAAAAACACTTCTGCTTTCAGAATTGATGTTTCAATTATTTCAGGGCTGCTGGGGGGGTGATTTTTTTTAAGCTACATCCTATCAGGAAGTAAAATGCCCAATTTAGAAAACACTAATTTTAAAAACCTTGCAATGGTTGGCTCTTCTAGTGGTCACAGCAGCACACCTGTCAGAGTTCAAGAAGCGCCTGAATGATGCTCTTAGACAAATGGTTTAGTTTTAGGTCCTGCAAAGACTCAGAAGATGGACTTGATGATCCTTATGGGTCCCTTGCAAATCAAGATATTCTAGTATTCTATGATTCTTTTTCAGCCATCAATACTTGCCAAATATTAATACAATTCATAAATAATTTTAGTTATTTCAGATTTATTTGACAAAAACAAAAACTAATAAAGAGATCACTCTTGAAAAATTTCATCCAGATCAGGATTCCTGAAAACCCCCTATTTAAATTTATGGTTAGTTTAAATCAGATCTACTCCATTTCAGTTAAAGCAATCACCTGTCAGTTCTGCTACATTTTTGAACGTATAAATAATAACCAATATACAAACCCCTAACAGAAGGAGAGTTATAAACCATTCATGGGCCACCTGTACATGTTCAGGATACTTGTGGAAAGTATATAGGAGGTCTACAGGTCATATAGACACTCTGACCTGAAATTACACCTAATGAAACTGCCACTGCTCCAGTTCACTGCTGACCAGGCACTGAAAGATTGTCATGCACTGCTAGACTGTCAGTGATGGATAAATTGCTTTCTTCATATGCTTTGCCCACAGATCTCTTGACATATCAGGGTCTGTGCAAGAAATTCAGTTTCAGTGAAGGCTTGCAGGCAAGCAAACAGCAATAATTTAAAGCTGTCAGAATCAGAATCAGTTATAAGAAGAGGCAGCTGCCTGCAGCATCCCGCCCAAGAAAACATTTGGGTCCTTGCGGTACTTGGTGGAGATCCAGAAAATGCCCCTGTACAAAATCAATGGCCTGCCACTGACCACAGGAAATTAAAAAGAAATAAAAAAAAAGGACAAATCAAATCAAACAAAAAAAAAACCCAAACCACACACGGAGAGATGAGAAAAAATAACAGAGAAATAGATAAAGAGGAAATCTAAAAATAAAATCTTTTAAAACCCCAGGAAAATAGTGGAAAGAAATGGGTTAAAGTATTACAAATGTTTTATCATGGCAAGGAATTTAGGATTTATGTTGTTATGGAATTTAGGTTATATGCTGCTGGTGATTCTACTGAAGGCAGCATCCTAAAGGTTTTATCTACACAACAGGTTCATTTCCCTTTAGCCACCATGTCCACATCTCCATTTATAAGCGAGAGAAACTGTAAAAAAATGAAGTACAACATTATGGCCCAGGAGCAATATTTCTGTTACCTGATACACCATTTGGATCCTTCAAACAGTGAAAAATATAACTTTTTTTTGACCCCAGATGCATTTGATAATATCACTGTTTCTGAATGCCTTTTTAATATAAATCAGTATGGTCAGAATAAAGAGGTGCTCATCTAGGCCTTCTCCTTCTCAGTCCAAAAAAACCCACTTGCTTGATCTTTTTCTCTCCACAAACTCACTTTTTTCCTTAGAGCATCATTGTAATAACACTATTATTGCTGCTATTTAAAACATCCAGAGTCAGCACACTGAAACTTGGAAAGGCTTGTATGTACAAACAGGGCCTTTTATAACTGACAATATTTTGCAAGATGCTTAATGACACTTCTTTCTTTAAGATAATTTATCTCTGAAGTTTTCTGCTTTCTATTTGCTACGTAACCATGCACATCTTTTGCTTTGTTAGGGGATGAAGATAAATAGGCATTTACCTTATCTATTGTGTTGTAATGGGCAAACATCAGTAAAAAATTGCATGGTAAAGCAAATCTCGAGAGAATCGTTCCTTCCAAACGTTCTGAATATTGTCCTTATCTTTATGAGCAAGGAGTCTCCCTGAGAACAATTCTGCAGTTTCCACATGGGGCACTTAGCAGGCTTCACTAGAGAAATTCATTGATTTTCACTGAATTTCACTGAATTTTTAGAGTTGGAAG
>BJBW01008293.1:34100-108888 GCA_004320125.1 Scolopax mira
TCTCATATTTGAGTGGAACCTCCCATGTTCCAACTTATGTCCATTACCCCACTGGCAACCACTGAAAAGAGTTTGGCTCCCTCCTCCTTCAAACCACCTCTTAGATACTTATAGGCATTAATAATGTCTCCCCTCAGCCTTCTGTTCTCCAGGCTAAAGAGACTAGTGACTTCCCTCGACCTACTAGCCACGCTCTTCCCTATGCAGCCCAGACAAGTTCTGTTTGCTGAGACCTTTCTTCTGATAGGCACGGCAACAGGAGGAGTGGTTGAGGTTGGAAGGCACCTCTGGAGACCACCTACTACAAGCTCCCTGCTCAAGCAGGGATAACTGGATCAACTGGATCAACTTCCTTGAAGCCACATCCAATCAGTTTCTTAGTATCTCCAAGGACGGAGACTCCACTGCTTCTGTTCAACTATGCACACAAGGACTGGACGCTGAGACAAAGACTGCATAATCACTGACTTTCACAGCTGACCAGAGAAGCAAGCAAAGGCAAGGAAACACATAAAATATGTATGGCTTAAATTACAGCATGACTTGCAATTTAGTACAATACAAACCTACCCAGTAATGCCACAGAAACGGCTGAGACCAGAGCACAGTTCTAATACAATCAACCTATTGCTTTAATCTGACCTTACGATTCACAGTCTAAGTGAACAACATCCATGTCATGGTTTCACCATAATAAAAATGTAATAAAAGAATCCCTGTTAGTATAAATCTCTGTTTTACCACTTACTTTTATGAGCTAAGTAAGAACTACAAGCTGCATCCTACAACCGTGTTTTTAAGAATCCCAAGGTTGCTAGCTAAAACTCTACTCGCTTTTAATATTCCAGCACATTCAGGAAGAACTAGCTGATGGTTTAATACCTGATCAAAAAAAAGAACAAGAATTTGCTGTTTCCCAAGAGTCACCCAAGTCTCCTATCATGAGGTTAAAACCATTATTTAGAAAAATAATCACATTAATGTTTACCATCTTAGGGTTAAGCTTAATAAAATGCACCAAAAGCCATTGTGAAAGGTATCCAACCCCATCAAAAGAAACTCTTTGACTCGAGTTATTTAAATATCTGCTATGGGGAAAGTTCTGTTCTTTGGTTCCGAGGACAGGTTCACCATCCTGCGAGTGATAAGAAGCAGCACAAGCAGCTGGAGGCTGGAGCAGTCCTGACATGGAGGGTGGCCACCACCACCACTGGGGATGGGACTCATCACCTGCTCTGCCACGTGTAGGGTGCTACTCACCTGTAAGGAAAATTGACTTCTTGTTGTTTAGGTTTATAGACTATAATCTAAAAATGTTCAAACAATGTTGAGACACAAATAGTTCCCTATGAGAATTCCCTGGTCCTGTTCTGGGATTTCACTGGGGAAAATGACATTTTTTGACACAGCAGATGGGCAGTATATTGCAAAATACAGAAGCGGGAAGGTGTTTTATGGAAAAACAGAGGCACACATATTACTTGCCATACACAGTGAGGAATATTCTTCACCAGACACTAACACTGCAAGTGCATGAAATAATTTGAAATGTGCAAATGAATAGAAGAAGAATTTGACCTGTTCTCTGCTTCGTGTGTTTACTTAGGCTCTGAAGAAAAGGTGAAAAGAGCAATCTTTCTACTAAATTCCTTCTGAACAGAGACGTCATTGCACTCACTTAGCTGAAATATAACAAGTTAATGGTGCCACCTGGTGACAAGTCTTACTCACTGTTCCCATACCTTGTCAAGCAAGAAGAAAGACATTTATATGCTATAAATCTTCCCCTTAAGGCTGACACCACCACCCCCAAAAAAAGCATAATTACTTGTCCTAAGGAGTGTAGTTTATTGTACCCATAGAAAGAACAATAAACAATAGGAAAGAAAATATGTCTTAACAGACTTTCATTTTGGACGTTACCACACACTCTGAGGTATTAGCTTGTGAAGAGATTGCACTTACTAGTTCACACAGCAAAAACAGAGAAATGACACTGATTTATCTGAATCTACTGCTGATGGGGGAGCTGGGCATTTTGTCTGGCTCAAAAACTTCATGTTCTCTGCGGCAATGTGTAAGGCTCTAGCACCACCTGGTAGGATTTTACCACCCCTGTGACTGCAGTCCCTAAACAAAAAAACATCAGTATTTGAGCCACGTGCTCTTTGCCCCTTACCTGTCAGTGACAACTTACACAAGAAATTAATTCTGAAGCCATAAATTGCTCTGTGCATCATCTCTCTCAGTTGCAACACTGCTGAACATGATCACAAAAAAAATTAAGGAGAGTCTCCTTTTGAGGGGTCAGACTCTCGCCCTGTTTCTTCTAGGGAAATCAGGATTTACACTGCTGGTACCAGCACCTGGTGGGGGAAGGACCATGGTCATGCCAGCAGGTCTGGAGACCTTGCTCAGACAGAGGGAGGTCACGGGATGGAGCGCAGCAAAGACCTGAAGCCTGTTGTGTATCTGCCAAGATGTATCACCAACTTTAGTACATTACTTTTTGTCATATGTATAAAACAGCAAAGATTTTACATATCAATAGCTTTAAAATGCTAATATTCAAAGGGATGGGTAGAGGAGATGAACAGAAATGGAGATGGGATCTTAGATTTTGCAGGAGACACCTTGGCATAAAGTGGAGAAAACCAAACTTTACATCATGTCATCCAACTTACAGTTGTTATAATAGTTGTACAATAAAATAACTGGATTTGGGTAATGGATTTGGGTAATGATTTCTCTACAGCTTTGCTTATATGCAAAATACATGTTCCCAACAACCACCGCAGAAATACCAGCTTAAATGACAGGTGAAACCAGTCATTTAGGAGCCTCATTGCAGCTTTACTCCTACCCGGCTGCCACAGTATCTTATTTAACATTTATAGTTTCAAACCTGTTCAGTAACCTCAGCAGCCCAATTGCTGACTAGTCCTTCACATTTATAAAAAAAAAAGGATTTAAAAAAACATTTAATAGCAAAAAGTTAATTTAAAGGCAGTGTACTTGCTTTATGGCTAATCGTGCTCACCCAAAATTTGTTGGTTTTTTGCTAAACTCAGCATTTTGGAAGAGGACATGAAAATGCTGGACAATTTTAAGTGTATTAATGGTATTCTGTGCTCTTGAAGAGAGGAAAACTGCATCCCTTCACCCCTGGGACCCTTCTGGGGATCCCAGACTGGGATTTCCCTTCTACGGAACCTAATCAGGGACCTCCTTAATTTAAAAAAGCAGGAATATCTCAGCTGGATTATGGACATTCTTCTCTTAGAAGCCTAATTCACATAATACAGTCACATGCTGCGTATGCAAATTACACAAGTATCCATATGCTTAATTTATACCACTATTTAACCAAACCAGCATAATAAATATGTCTAGTTAGATACTTGCAGTAAGTGTGCAGCTGTCTGGAAGGAGGTACAAAATCACCATCAGTGAAATCCAAACTGCAGCTGTCATTAATCAAAGCTTTGCCCTTGAACATTCATCACTGTGATATTGCTGTGACAAAGTGGACTTTTACTGCCGTCTGGGACAGGAAGATTTTACTTCCTCAAAATAATTCAAGTTCTCCAGTGCTGCAGATGCTGTGAAAAAGCCAGTTTTCATGTTTGATCTCAAGATGGCAAATAAGCAGAGGAAAGATCATCACAGTGTTATAGAACACTAAAATTATCTGTAAAATGCTGCATATTTAAATATGCTGAACTTTTGAATGATATGTAGCAAATTGCTATGGAAGTTATTTATGTTTAACAGAAATAATTGATGTTTCTTGGATCAATGAACAGACAGGATAGATTTGATTGTTAGGTCAAATGGTGATTTTTACAATATTGACAAGGTGGTGTAGAAATTTTAGTAAAGATGAGGTTCCATCCCTAAAGATATACTGTTCACTACATCCTTTGATCAGAAAAGTGCAGTGGCTGTCAAAGGTACCCACCCACTGGACTGACAGTGAAGGAGAGGTTTCACAAGCTCAGGGAATGAAACCAGAGCAATCCAGAGAGCTTGAGAAAGCATAGAATGGTTTGGGTTGGAAGGGACCTTTAAAGGTCATGTAGTCCAACACCCCTGCAGCGAGCAGGAACATCTTCAACTAGACCAGGTTTCTCAGAGCCCCAGTCCAACCTGACCTGGAATGTTTCCAGGGATGGGGCATCTCACACCTCTCTGGGCAACGTGGGACAGCATTTCACTACACTCAAGGTAAAAAAAATTCTTCCTTATGTCTAGTCTAAATCTCTCTTTTAGTTTAAAACCATTACTGCTTATCCTATCACTACAGGCACTACTAGAAAGTCTGTCCTCATCATTCGTATAAGCACCCTTTAAGTACTGAAAGGCTGCTATAAGGTCCCCCTGGAGCTTTCTCCATGCTGAACAACCCTAACCCCCTCAGCCTGTCTTCATATCAAAAGTGCTCCAGCCTTCTGCTCATCTTAGTGGCTTCCTCTGGACCCACTCCATGTCCTCCTTATGTTGGGGGCCACAGAGCTGGACACAGTGGGGTTTCACCAGAGTGGAGCAGAGGTCCAGAATGACCTCCCTTGACTCACTGGCCACATTTCTTTTGATGCAGCCCAGCATGTGTTTGGCTTTCTGGGTTGCATTAAGACTTATCTCTGCTTAAGCCTATGAGCCATTATTCCTTTTCAAAGATGAATAATAGCTTTCCAAATATTTTTGGTTTTCATGTAGCTGTTAAGAATATATGAGTCTTATTTTGTATGCCTTGACTATTGGATCTATTTGGATCTATTTGGATCCAACTGAAATCAAATTTAGCCATAAGAACAATGTTTTGGGTGAGTGCTGTCAGGCATATTATTTAGGGTAGATAAAAGATGATTCACTTGAATTAAATCACTGGGGACAACCTGCAACATCTGAAGGTATATTCAGACAATGCTTATGAGATATCTCCCAGTACCCTCAACACAAGAGCTCTGCCAAGGAGATGACACATGCCTGGGACCATCTTCTAGTATTAAGCTGTGATTCACACTTTAAAACTCTCTTCATCTCCAGAACCAAGCAGCTACATGCACCAATTTATAGGGATGATCCCTGGGCTGTGAATTGTTTGGGAGAATAATGGTTGCATGGGCCAAGAACTCATAAGAAACCATTCAAGCAATTTTACAGTACAGATCATTGTGTGGAAACATGCCTGTTCCCAGGTTAATTCACTAATGAAGACACTTCCAAATAGATTTCAGCTGTCAATATGTTGTCAGAGAGAGGTTTATTAGATGGTGAAAGCATGCACTTGGGCAGTTAGTTAAATTTGCTGGAAATCCACCCTCCTGCTTGCCTTGCAGTGACTTTGTCAAGTAACCATACTTGAAGCAAGTACTGAGAATTTGCTGAGTGCAGCTTCTTCTGCATTTGTGAGCCATCTGCTTGGTCCTAGCACTTGTGTATATTGCTTGCACATGAGATCTGCACCACTTTACTTCATGCTGGTTTATGAGAACATTATCCAGTTCAGAAGGAACAGAGATTCCCCGTCACTCTCAGCTGGGCAGTCACCCACCAATGGGTTCGAATTTACTCGTGAGAGGCTTTAAGGACAAAACTTATGTACAGCAAATTCTTCAAGTCTTCTCATCGCAGTATGGAAATTGAACTTCAAAGCAAAATGCTGTGTTTTAGCCAAGAATTACTGTGAATCTGCTGTTCAATGAAGGCCTCCCCAAAACCTTGTTCTTAGACCAAAACTTGTCAAATAGCTTGTTTGGAAAAAAAAAAAAAAATTGCAGTTTGTGAATCAGTTCTAGTATAAAGCGATATATGATGAGCAATGGGCCTGAGATAGGTGACTACCATGTCTCTCACGTCCAGTGATTTTCAGGGAGGGCAACAAAAAGGAACTACAAAATTCCCTGAGGATCTTTTCCAGCAAGAAGAGGTCTGGCGGAGCAACCACCTCAAGCTATACCATTCTCCTTTGCATCATGACTGTATTTGTAGTACTGTTTTTCAAACAGATGATAAGGACTGGCACTGAAGAAGCTGGAGGAAGCTGACAATTTGAATGAATGACAATTCTAAAAAATGCATTTGAGAATTGTGAAGAGAAGATTTTGATGCAGGAACGTCCATATCTCCTATCCTTTGTCAGGGTTTAGCATGTGTTTGCCTTCCACAGTGATAAAAGTCACATTTCAAAGGATGATTCTTCCAGAAACTTTCACATCAAATTTAATTGAGTGGAAAGCTTGCAGAATATGAATTCTGAAAATCTTACGGTTCTTGTATTTATCAAAGTGGTGGTGTCTGAGAGCACTTTGCCAGCACAGGTTAGTTCAAACATATATGACACAGCACTTACTGCTAGTTATGTATGGGTCTATACAAATTTGTGATCTACTTTGAAAATGTATTTATTCCATTGAGGATGGAGCATACTTGTCGAAGTGTTCCTATATCTAATCCTTTACTTGCCATCCACATGGCTTAGTGAAAGTTCAGGAGTGGCATTTTGTTTATCCATATCTATACCCTTCACTACCTTAGGGTTGTTTTGATTTAATGCCAACATCCCATTTAAACACAAAAGATCCCTGGCATAAGCACACCTCATCATTACAGTACATTACATCACTATATCACAGCTCCATCCCTATTTCTCCAGAGATCTGTCCCCTCACCACCTGAAAATCAATATACAAAGGTAAAAGCACAAATACAAGTCTGGTGTTCAACAAAAAGCCGTTGGATTCCACTTCTTGGACCTCTCTTTAGTGAAAGTAAAGAGAAACTCCAAGAAAACAGGGTACAAAGAAAGAAAACTAGCAGTTCTCTGGCCA
Source organism: Scolopax mira (assembly GCA_004320125.1). Taxonomy (NCBI): domain Eukaryota; kingdom Metazoa; phylum Chordata; class Aves; order Charadriiformes; family Scolopacidae; genus Scolopax; species Scolopax mira. The sequence continues at coordinate 40,934 of BJBW01008293.1, forward strand.
CATGGCCTTATTACAGGGACCTTCACAATATTTCCTAACGTTACTCCAGGAAAGCCCAGATTCTGTAGGGAAATGCTGAAGAAAACACCAAAGCACTCTGGTACTTCAGTAGACTGATGATATCCTGGGGCTGAGGAGCAACATGTCAAAAAAGAGATGATTCCTCCAGAAAAGGCACAGAACCCACTTTTCAACCTCAACTGCAAAGGCCAAAGGTGAAAATGTAGTGAAAAAAATATTTATTTCAGGATCTCTTTTTTGGATTTACTAACTGGTTCTATTGATTTTTCTCCTTCAACTGAAATGTTACAAGGATGGAATTATCTTGAAAGGAAAGGTTATGAGTGACATAAGAGATAATGGAAAGGCGTTCCAACAGGAAACTTGTGCTTGGCAGTAAGTCCCAAGCCAAAAAGTCTTACATGATAAGCAAAACACTTAGCAAAGCTAAACAAATAGTGCCTGTCCCTTCCCTTCCCCAGAGCCCTGACAGTGACTTTATCTCATTAAAGGACAGGATGTTCTTGTCCAATATTTACAGTCCTGGTTTTATGTTTCTCTAACAATTGTTATAGCCCCAGATGAGTAGTCAATGAAAGATGCATATATTTTAACTTGTGTGGACTATCAACTGAGATTCTTATGTTGTCATCAAGACACCTCCCTTAATCCTCAGGAATCACCAACAAAGTTTTTTCAAGATCTTATCAGTCTCACTCACATGCAACCTTTGCGCCACACACAGGACAGATTTTCTTGTCTTGGTGCTTTGAATGTCTCCAGCTCAGACTCTTTAAGTAAAGAGCATTTAAATTTGTGCAAAAAGAATCCGTTGCACAAGTAGACATAATTTCCCAAGTAAAGATGATTCCTTCTCCTTCAGGAGCACCTCCTCAGAAAAATAACGATATTTCAGGAACATTGCAAGTTCCACCCAGAAAAATATTATTTTTTAAACGCATGTTTTAAAGCAGCAGTTGTTTTCACTGGTCTTAAATATTTGCTGCTGTTATTGTTCTGCTTTGCCTGAATTCTTAGTACACAATTCAGCCAATCTAACCAAGTCATCTCAGCTCAGGCAAGCAGGATTTCCTGCTTTCAAAGGCACCACCTCTTTCCATTGCCTACAGAGAGCTATACCCTTATATTTAGGTATATAACCCTCATTCCAAGGCCAAACCAATTAAGGTGCAAATTACGGAATCTTACCATGCAGCTTCTTTTGGCCAACACAATAGTGCACAACTGTAGGCTACACTCATCTAGGCTGACCTCTGCTCCTAGAACAGCTCACCGAACATGGGAACTAAACAAAATCAGTGCACCCTCACTCACAGGTGGTTGGGCTAATAGCAAGTTTAGTAGAATATTAATAAAATATCTGGTTTTAATCTTGTCTTCCCATTCAAATATTGACTGTTATTACATTATAGTCCATGAAGGTGGTTTATTCAATCATAATCACTCAGATTTCATGTTATGAGTAAATACTACCCAAAGCAAGACCAACAGTAAAAAGTCTCATAGATGGCACCTTTTTCCACAGATAGACATACATTTGTCCAAATTATAAGACAAATAATTTTGAGTAATTAACAGATCTGTAAATATAACAATTTATCACCAAAAAAATGCAAAAATACAGAGCTACATATTTATTAATAATTTATACACCAATAAAAGCTCATTGTTCCCTTCTATTTTCATACATTCCAATTTCAAATTACTGCTTGCCATTTTCTGACCCACTCTTGCTCTAGGTGGATATCCCACCCCATCTTCCACAGTGAACATAACAAAACTGAACAAGAATAGGGCCTTGACTGGATCTAAATTCTTTCCAGGAGAATGAAGTCAGACAATGCTTTCCATTATAACTTGAGCCTGACAGCATGTATCTTGATGACCTCATGGTATGATGTAAGCTTTGCATTTCTCATTTAAGCTCTGTATTCAGTCACAACTGTCCAATGAGGTCTTGGGTCAGTCACTAAAGCCTTTGTTGAGATCAGACGGGCTTTGCAATCTGTAAACAAAGTCCCAGCAGTGCCATGGACAGCTGGGCACCACCCCACAAGGATGGGACTCCTTGGAGGGGCTCCTGTATTACTTAGAAATGGACATTAGATGTCTCATTCTCACCAAACAGACCTATTGGAATGTCAAATGGAGACACAGAACTGTAGCCAGATGCAGGATTAGGGAGCACTGTACACACAGACACCTAAAACTTCTATTTGATGAAATGGGGACTATTAGTTATCTCCCTGTTCCAGAGGAGGGCTATGAAGGTGTAGTCTTCAACATAAAAGAGGCATTCCTCTGAAGACCATCTAAATCTCTCAGCTTGGTTGTCCTTGTTGCAAACTCAGGTATCACTTCGCAAAATATAATCTTGACCTCACATAACATCCATTTTTGAATGTTTTATAAACCCTGTGTTATGAGCAAAGATTAAGTCTAAAAGGGCTTTCTAATTCCTCATCTAATGAGACTCTATACAGAAAAGCAGCTGGAGCTTCTGTTCATAAACATCTCGCTATAATTACAAGATAAGCAAAAGAATTAGGCTTTGTAATCATAATAAATTACTAAGCAGAAAATGTAATAAAATCTAACAAGGTCTCTCTATATTGCATTGTGTTAATACAAACTTCGTATATTAGCATCTATTGCAAAATGCCTAATTAAGTGAAGAGTGTTTTTCTCAGGTTGAGTAGAGCACCTACATTTCTGCAATTATTATACCTTTGGAAAGTTTGTCCTGATTCTGTTCCCACTCAAAGATGGGAAGAGAAGCCAAGCCAGCATTACAGTGAGTTTTGTGTGATCGCTCTCTCAAGTGCATTTTGCAAATGGTCAAAATGGCCAGGTAGAAGAGCTCTCAATAAACAAACAGTGCTTTGCACAACCACAGTGCCTCTCATCCAAGGACTTTAGTGTATTTGATAAATATTAATTAACTAACCCCCATACTGCTGCTTTGAAGTAGGCAAGGGATATATTTAAGTATCACTTTGTTTGCTATTGAAATGCATTCTCCCCTTTCCGCTCTTGAGCCGGATGCGGCAGCTGCTTAACAACATGCATGAATATTAAACAAGAGTTTTAGAGGAGAAATAAGGAATACTTAATCCAAAAGAAACCCCAGAGGGATTTACATGGGTAGAAAACAATTACTTAAAGCTACAGCCCCCAAACTCGGTGGGTGACTTTGTTCTCCTTCAGCCACCTCCATTTTAAATTTAAATTTGCTGCAGCTGTTAATAATATTGGAGGATCTTGCAGGCAGCCTGTCACCTCTGAGCTGCAGAGAGGGGAAACACTAGCACAAAATCTGGGTGAGAATTGGTAGAATTGTGCTTTGATCCTGGCAAAATGAGACAGGGGACTTAAGTGATCACAGCACAGTAAGATTTTGGCTTTATACTGCTGAAAGAGGATACAAAGAGTTGGTTGAAGTTCAGAGGACTCAATAATTAAGCCCTCAAACAGCTATTGCTCCCACCCAAACACTGACTGATGAGACCTTATCTTCAACACATTCCACCCACTATGGAGCACCATACTTAGGAGCAATGGTCATCGGCTGGCTTAGGGTTTCTGCCCCATTTCTCTTCATGGTGGTACTAATGGGTTGTACGTGCCAGGGTATCTCTCCTGAGAGTGCAGAAAATTCACTGCCTGGAAGTCACAGCTTTGGGCAAAATTGTGGTTTGCACAATGTCAACTCAGCCTCACGTCCTGCATTATGGGGAAACCTCTTTATAGTCTCACAGGGATCTACTTAATCTCTAGCTGTCTCAGCATGAAGACCAAGTTCTTGCTCGGGCAGGCAAAAACTATTAGAGAAGATTCAGATTCATAACAGAACAAAACTTGCTAAGGAGCCATTCAAAACTGCAACAGGAATACTTCTGTCTGTGCAGCAGAAACCAAATAGAAAGAGCAGACAACTTTCCTTTACAGTGAAACATCATCACCAGGTGTTTCTCATTGTGAAAAGAAGAGAGGGCATTTAAACAAGACTGGCATTAGCTTCGTACTTAACTGTACCTACAAAGTTCTTTACTATTTCAACAGTCTCTGTTGGAATGGGTGGAGGGGTTTTGCCAAGGAAATCTCCAGCATTATCCCTGTAAATATGTCATTTGTACACACTTCCGGTTGTTCAGATACAATTTTTAAGGCTTTCCTAAACTATCTTGGATAAATTTAACCATCTAGCCATTCTGACAGGATATCCAAATATCTGCTTAGTTTTACACCAAACCTACATCAAACGCTTCCAGTTTAAATATCAGGATTATATTGAGAGCTTAACTTGTACATCATTATTAACAAGAAACAATTCAAGCCAAATATTCATCTTAATTGAAAACATCACATCTTTATTTTTCCATCAAATTAAGAAATGACATCACCAGATGGCCCTTTTAGGATCATTAAGTTGGGCTTCTTGGGCCTTATCTTCTTTGTGTGCTTTAACACAAAGCTAAAAATCCTTTACATTGCCAGAATATCACAGAAATAATTTGCCCAGCACTGGAACTCTCCCAGGACCAAAATACCTACAACAAAAACCTGAATTACACAAACACAGAATCCTTCCCTGAATCAGATCTCCCATATTCACAACACACAACAGCAGAGCTGAGACCACACGTTATGTAGCAGCGGTAGAGGGACTTTCCATTTGGCCTGCATTAAGGAATCCATTCCCCTAAAAAAGAAGTCAGGTGTCTTTTACTGAACAGTTAATTTCGCAGCCAGGTATTCAACCTGCCAGATGGGCACTATGGTAACGTTAATCACCATTTTATATAGTGAAAACTTGACCTAGCAGGATATGAGCATCTTTCTCCTCTTCCGTGGTGAAGAACAGGAAAAGACCTTTGCATGGCTGATTTGAGAGAGACCACACCAAGCAGTACCTTGCTTGATCAGACAATAACTCTCTCTAGGGCTAGGAATCCCACATTTCCAAAGAGAGCTTCCCAAAAAAGAAAGCAAATCTTACACATTTTCACAATTCCCTTAAGTGTCTGAGCACAAAACCATCCTACATGCCCCCCCATCCATTGAAGAGGTTGGTATTTCTTTTCAACATCCTGCACAAAAGTGCAGTCTGAGCAGGTGGTAGGCATCTGGATGAGGTTTGGTGGTGGTGCATTTACACCACCTCATACCTTGGAGACTGATCCATACGTAGAGAGCATACACACTACAGCAATATTGATCTTAAATGGGTTTACTCATTTCTACGTTAACAAATCCTCCATGCCAGCTTTCTGGATATATTCATCTTTACCTAAAACTAAGCAGATCTTTGGACAGGTAATGAATTGGCACAAACAGATGTTGCTGAAAGATGTTATGTTCCTGCTTGCTTTGCGATAATGGTTAATGAGTACTTTTTGAGCAATTCCAAAAAGATAGTCAATGGCCAGAAGTGCATTAAAACATCTTGAACCGGAACTCAAAACACTGGGAACTCACAGGTATTTGTGTGATAAACTTCATGGAGAAAAAGTGTAGGACCCTTACACTACATAGCAGTGTTTTCTCCAATCTCACAAAATTCCTAGTGATATTCAAAAGTCATTATATCCTTCTGCAAAGCAATCCATAACGTTTTGAACATAGGAAACACTACGCTTACTGTGGACAAAATAATACCAACAGAAAAGTATCTTTGAAATCAATGTTACCACAAGATGTCACTCTAAACTTTAGGTAGAGAAAGGGTTTGACTAACTTTAAAGAGATCAAAGTTACTTTTTTCCAAGTATATTTATTTTCTTCCAAATTGTATTTACAAAGCGTAAAACATAAATGAATTGCTTATAAGGAAAAGGCAACTAAACAGTCGTGAGCAATGCAGTCTACCACACCAAAACTCCCTGGCGACTCCTCAGAAGGCAGGCTGGGTATGAAACAATGAAGAGAATAAAAACAGAGCAGTCATTTGGTTTTAGACAGAGGTTAAAGAAGAAAAAGAACGAAGCTACAGGTTTATCTTGAAGTTCAACACTGGAGATTAAAAATGATTCAACAAAAAGCAAGACTGAGGAAAAAATACCCAGTACAGAATATAACTCTGTGTCTATCCCGCAGTGTCACTGTAATTAGGTCGAATTGATTTCTCCTAGTTAACTATCTAATTACTATCTGTTTTTAAAGATACTCCCCCATGAAAATGCCTCCTACTATCTGAAGTTAATCAGGTTCCAGGAATACAGTGAATCTCCTAACAAATTCCCTGCTGAAAATAAGCATTCATATATATGAAAAATTTAAAAATATGCAATTATATCATATATGTGTGTGTATATATATACATATATATACACTCCCTGTTGCTGAATAGCGACACTCCCTGTTGTTACAGCTGGAGCTGTGTCCAGACATTAAAAGTGGTGTATGTGGTGATGTATCAGGTCAGAAGTGTGTCCAATCAGACTTCTAAACTGAGTAGATATTTTTACCTCTATTTCTCAGGGCTTCAGTACCAACTCCATAGCACAGAACTACAATCATCTCATTAAACAGTAAATAACAATGGGAAAGCAATGGATTAAATACTTGCACATCAGCTGAGCCTTGCCCTCTCTCCACAGTGAATGAAGCAGGATTTTTGAAGGAAAATGACATGAGGTCAAATAAGTAAGAAGTATCATGCTGTACACATGTCCAAGAATTGAACTCAGTTCACAGAAGCTACCTTAGTTACAGTATTGCCCTACTCTGACCACAGACCTAATTCTTTTCATTTCACAGTGTTTTGAAATACCACATCATTTTTGTGTAACATAACATAATGATAATTATTATAATAGCTATTTTCTATTTCTAATGCCTGGGATTTTATGTAATAGTGCCTCAATCAGCTACATCAGCAGAAATTCAAAACCACACAACTATTGAGGACAAGGAAAGAACAAATGAAAGACATAAATTCAGTCTTCTCTGAAAAGAGCTTGCAATTATCTCAGTAGCAGATCCGGGTGACAGAGCCCAAACACAGTCACAGAAAATGGACCACTCAACAGAATAAAGACACGATGGGAATGAACAACAGTCTGCAGTATTTCTTGTCAAGACATATTTTAATACCCAAGAGAGCTCCAAAGTACAGAACCATACCTGAGCAAACTACAGTAGAGCTTTTAGATAAATATGATATCCACAGTTACCAGTTACTATACATATATTCATCTATATAAGTGTTCTAAGTATGTGTCTATACACATACACAAATATATACATATGTGTATAAGTAGGATTAACTAGTTTACTTTCACGTATTTTACTATTCAGTGCTCAATTCCGATTTCACTTAAGTCCCATAACACTGGAAACACAGGGTTAAGAAAGGTAGTCCTGGAATTCCAGAAGAGCCACAGAGGTGGTACCAGGCAACAGATTTGGCTCATTTTTAGCAGCTTTGAAAACTGTAAGGAATAACACTCTTCAAGGCTAAAATGTTTCTGTGATTTTAAAATTACCACGCAGCTTCTTAAAAAGTTATATTCATTATACAAAAATCACACCACAGTCTAGCCTAAAATGACTCCACAGACCAAAACATCAGAGATAGAGAACAGCTCTGCTATTTTAGAGACAAAAATAAACATTGGGATTACTGGTGGTACAGCTTGCTCCAGATTATTTTCATCCATTTTATTAGTAGATGTACAATCTACATTAGCAAGATATAAATCCAGTATTTCTTTATTTAATGCCAAAAAAAGAATCATCTCTCTCACTGTCCTTTTATATTCCCTCATCTTGAAAAAGGAGAACACATTGTTCAAAAGAAAACCAGATTATCTAAATGCATCTCTTAATAATTTGTCTCTATTTCTCATCACAAACCAATAATAAAGGGCTATCCCTATTTAATGCAAAGAGAAAGAAAAGCTTCACACTGGGACAGCAGCCACACAGCAACAGCTGCTGCAACTGCATTTTATTAATTCTAATTATACATGGAATCCATATGGCCAATACACACTTTAAAAAAAACACTTCAGGAACAAAAAAGGGGTTTTATTCCTTATTGGATATTGAAAATTAACAAGCTCAACAAATTACCACATTGCTCATATTAAAAACTCATCTTAAAAATAGTTTATTTCAAATTTTTTGCCTTTTGAAAGAGAAAAGTCCATAATGCTTGTCTGAGTGAGTAGTGATAGTGAGTAAACACTATCATTCATCGGTTAAAAGGCAGCAGAACACAAGCAGAGGGTTGCATTAGGATTACAAGTGATTATGTATTACCCAGGTTGTACCAGCGCTGTAATCGGTTTCTTCTTGTACACAGATAGGCCGAGAATCCCAACACAGACTTAGGCTGGGATTCTGAACTTTTCAGAGTCCATCAGCATTTGTATCCAGTGTTTTGGTGCAATTCTTTAAGGAAAAGGTTAACAGCAAAGATGAGATTTCAATCAAAATTCACAGAATCACAGAATCTTCATGGATGGAGGGGACCTCTGAGATCACAGAGTCCAACCACACACACACACAAAATACCCTACAATCTCAGCTGCTAGAGCATGCCCTGAAGTTCCATGTCTACACGTTTCTTAAATACCTCCAGGGATGGTGACTCCACCACCTTCCTGGGCAGGTTGATCCAGTGCCCGACCACTCTCTCAGTAAAGTAATTATTCCTAATATCTAACCTAAACCTCCCCCACCCCAAGTTCAGGCCATTTCCTTTGGTCCTGTCATTATTCACTTGAGAGAAGAGGCCAACATCAACCTCTCTACAACCTCTTTTCAGGTAGTCGTAGAAGGCAATGAGGTTTCCCCTTAGCCTCCTCTTCTCCAGACTAAACATGCCCAGTTCCCTCAGCCTCTCCTCATAGGACTTGTTCTACAGACCACTCACCAGCTTAGTAGGTCTCCTCTGGACACACTCCAGCACTTCAATGTCCTTCTTGTAGTGAGGGGCAAGAGGCATCAGAGCTTTGCTTTTAGGTTCAGGTCTTTTCTGGTAATTCACAAGCTTTTGATATTTAAATTCTTTCTAACAAAAACTGATTTGGGTTTCCCACACGAGATTCCCTCATCTTCGCACACACACACCTTCTCTCAAGGTGGAAAATAACCTACTTACGTTAATATAAAGAAGTTGTTGTGAGAAGGCTACTCACATCTCCAGGTTGGCCAGCAAGAACAGGGAGCGCCAGCTCTATCTGCTCCTCACCTCTAACCAGTAAGGTACCCCTGCAACACCCAGTAAATCCCAAAGGCAAAAGCAACTCTGAGATTTTCAGAAATACAGAAATATTTCATCTCCTTCGTCACAGGCACAACTAAGAAAGACTGGGGAACATTTCAGACCTCAGTGAAACTTCCCTCTCTGGGTATCTTCAGCCTGATTTCCCTGTGGTAGCGTGATGTCTGTCTGTCCCTCTTCCACATGTGCATCTGTTTGCCAGCTCCCACCGACTGACTTTGAACCCTCTGCCCAATCTCAATGCAACTCAACAGAAGTAAAGAAGCCTCAGCTCTTCCAGAGGATCCGCAGGTACCGTGTGGTGCGGGGAGTTAGAAGAGCTGGAGAGAAATGTAGATACTACAGGGGAAATTGGACTGCCCTGGGAGTCAAAATAGTGGTGGGTCAAAATCCACAGGAAACCAGTCTTGTTAGACCTACCATTTTTTTTGGAACAAACGGTTTTCATTCTGTGCAACCAGACTTTCGCTGGAGAAACATGTCGTGAGGGTTAGTCCCTCGAGCTGGCCTCAGTCCAACCCCCAGCTTGTAAAAAAAAAAATAAATAAATAAATAGAACCACACAGCTTCAAACCATCCTGAAGATCTAGCACTGCTACCTTTAGCTATTTTGAGAGAAAGCTCAAATTTGCTTACTAAGAGAATTGGACTTCAAGAATAAAAGCAGCTGCAGCTGTCTTCAGGCAAAACAAAAGCTGCCCTTGAATTTAAATTCCAGTTCTGCTGTAATTTATGCTGCAACAAAGAAAGATGCCAGTTTGGGAAAGTAGGACTCTATGAGGAGTAATAACAGGCTTCCCCATTGTCAGAGATGTCATTCGAGTGCATCTCAAATGTGACAGAGCACTGAAGGGTTTCTGCACATTTTTTTTGCTCCTCGACATTTGTAATAGTCAGGGAGGGTTTCAATATTTTTAGATACGGCTATAGAAGTATCTTTATTTCTCAGTCTGGGAAGGTCAGAATACAAATCTCCAAAAGAATTGCTCTGACACATGAGCCAAGGCAGGAGAAGTCAATGGGAGATTTTTTTCTATTGACTTTGTGACCGATGGGCTCAGGCCCTCAGCGAGAGGATTGCCCAACATCCCTGGGCTGGGATGCACGGGATTAATTCCCAAGGAATTCAGTATGGAAATAGCCTGACAGGACCAGAAACCAGCTCACTAGGATTAAGTCTAGAGAACGATGACATAGGAAATAGGTAACCTTACACTCAGGAGCGCTGTAAGTAGCGAAGCATGTCAAACACCTAAGTGGGCTAAAAACATCAAAACCATCCACCAAGTGCAAGCTTGCAAAATATGACTAGATCACACCCAGTTGTGCTTTCCTATTGAAAAGTTTCCCAGCACAGCAATTCATTTCATCTCCTTTCAGTCCCTGAAACACTGATAAAGCACTAGGTGCTGAAACACGCTTCCTCCTGTGGATGGAGAAAGATTCCTGAAGGCCACCATTGCCCTAGAAAGGTGATTGCCAAACATGTCCCCCATTTTGATACCCTCAACTCCAGAGGCTTTATCAGGAGCCTTGTGAAATTTGGCATCGCCTTGTTGTCCATGGTCCCACCAAGGTCAAATCTCATGTTTGCCCAAAGGAAGAAGTGCAAAAGGGGTTTTGGTGGCTGCAGAGAACAGCCTGAAAATATCACTGCAGTGTTTCTTAAAGACAGATCCTAGAGGCAAACAGTAACAACCTGTGGTATTTTATAGATTATTTCAATGCCTTTTGTGCAAATATCATAAGCTTTTTAACACTGCATCCATGTCCTGATCCATCTCCTTCTCTCCAGTCTCTGATTTCCTTCTGTAATTTAAAGGGGTTTCTCATTAAATAACAGCGTGCCTAAACAAATTCACAGAATCAGAGAATTCCTTGTCTTTCCATTAAATGCCTCAACATTATTTTTCTCTATATATGGTCAACAGCATAATTATTCTTCTCAGCATTAAAGCCTACAAACAGGCAGGCTTTTTATCATCATTCTTAGTTGACATGCAGGGCTACATCAACCAAAATCCGTCCCATTTTTCCTTGTTAGCATTTTCCTTTTGTGACAGGGGCATATTTCAACATCCCATCATTACTCCTATGACAGGTTCCTCTCCAGTTTCTTTCATATCTAAACTACCCTGAAATTTAACCATTGCCCGAAGTGCAAGGGGAATTTCAGTTCCACCTCATACCCTTGTAGACACCAAAGTCAATCAAACTAAGACAAATCCATAGGAAACCAAGCTCTTGACCTGCTTCATGCTTAATCTACAAAATTTGTAAATGGCTAGTTTGTTTTTTAATATATATGTACATCCTAAAATAATTAAAGCTAAGGAGGACTTGCTTTGGCTCTCCTAAACAGATATATTTTATGTCTTCCTTATATACCCTATCTGTCCTATAGCACTCTCCAGCAATACGGAGGATTGCAAGATATAACTAGATTCCTGGATGTTGGAATATTAATATAACACTATTGAGTTACACTGACACTTAATTTATACATATTTTTAGTAGAAGAATCATATGTGATTGCAGAATAATAGTCTGACTTCCTTTTTGACTTGGTTTAAAAGACATTATCCTTTCTTTAGAATGGATTGTTTTAACAGGGCTTATTTAAAATTGAGCTGAATGAGGTATAGAGCTTAAAAAAACTCTCTTACTAAAACCACAAAATTATATCCTAAGTCTCTAAACACAGGCTGTGTCACAGATCATTCTGTAATCCTTATAGCAATGTTTACTACAGCAATTTTTAAGACAGGCGGTTTTATAGCATCCATATTATTTTGCAGAAATGTTACAAAACTTTAAAAAAAATAATAAGGTGATGCAGATTTTAGTTGAAAACATGCCATGTTAAAATCCAGGCAAAGTTACACAAGCATGATAAAAAAAACCATAAGACAGGATTTCAAAGTCCTCAGGAAATACGTCATCCACTACAGATAGGTTTATCCGAATTTTAGAAAAACCTATTGGGATTAGTTTTTACCAAATACTGCCTAAGATGATTACAGCTATTTGTGGCACTTTAATTCCTGCTGGAAACAAAATGATGTTTTATAGAGATGTATCTACAAAAAACCCCCGACAAACGCAACTCTGACATAAACCTCTTTCATCCATTCTCATTCTGCTGAACGGCCTTTTAAGCTGTAAAATCATGCACTTTTCTTAATGAAATGAAGGCTAGATAAATAAATGGCAAAGGTTTTTAGAAATAAATTGTACTAAATTATGTATTGCACTATAAAAACTGATTAAGTTTTATAAAGAAAAGAAATGCAAAAAAGTGTTTGGTACTTTTGCCACATCTGCATGGCTATTATTACTCTCCATAAATGGTTTTCCTTTTTTAACTCTCCACAGGGCCTCCAAGATGCTCCATTATGAGACAATCCTAGCAAACAAAGCCTTTGGATTTCCACAGGTTTCATTTCCTCTTCCTTGCAGGGGGTTTAAAATAAAATAAAATAAAAAATTCATACACATACATATGCTACAATTTGAGAGGACCCTGGGATTTTAATATAATCTAGCAACCGATGACCCTACAAAAAACAAACATCCTTTTAAGCTCATAATAACAACCGTAGCATAACTCTTCACCACGCATAGAAGGATTGGTAGGATCCTTTTGGTAAAAATAATTTGTAATTAACTTGAGAGTAATGGCAATATCTGAGTTCTTCCCCTTGGACACTCCTTCTGAAGAGCTTCTCCTCCTCCCTCCTCTTAGAGCTGGATTTTCAAAGCATTGTGTTTGGGCCACTGGAGTGTAAATGGGACTCCAGAGACAGCAGCTCCACATGTTGCTTTGAAAATGTGCCTCTCAGCAACTAACTCAGCTGTAACTGAACACAGCGACTCTAGCAAGAAGTCCAGCAACAAGAACAGCCCGAAGGGAGAAGGAGAGGCTTTAGGAGAGGCCAAATTTAAAATGTATGTGGACAATCCTTCAACAACCCTTTTATAAATCGCTTACAGACCTTGTACTTCCATATTTGTAGTCACTTCTTGCATGTGTAGAATATACGTATGAAAAATATTGAATCCTCATTTTTCTCATGTTACCCCCCCTGTTCAAGAAGTCAACAGTTAATATTTATGAAAGACATTGAAGATCAAAACAATCATGCACACGCTGAGAGCCCAAGTTCAAAGACGACTGGTTGAATCCAATCACACAAGCATAAATTTGAGAACAAAAGGAACTAGACAACACTAGATTTTAAAAGTGCCTCTAATTATAATTATTCTTCTTTATCTGCTCTTGTTATACTAAATTTAAGACATCTTACATATTTTCAAAGCATTTTGGAAGCTAAAGAGAATTGAATACATATTAAAGGACAGGGATGGTTACAACAGCTGCATTTATTCGTAAAGGAACCAAATTCTACTGAAGCTGTAGGACCTACAAAAACTGAATTTGGCATATAAAATACTGTTAACGTTATACCTGGTAGTAATGCGCACTTCTGCATCTAGATTAATGATCACATTTTTCATTAGTAGTTACAGCCTAAATATTCAAAAGGTCAATCAATTCTGGATAAAACCGATGTCTGACAGCTGTAAATGAGATTGAGTTTTGGATGTACACCCAGACTCAGAAAGTTAAGTCTAATTAAGATTAGGCACTAAAAAAGGGACACTTTCAAGACCATTAGACATGCTGTAAATATAAAACACAAAAGAACATCAGCAGTACAGAACTTAAAAGAGAACAGAAGCTCTGCCTTAGGTATTTCTTTGTGTGGTGGTCTGATTTATAGGTGAATGGAAGTTACTATGATGGGAAGATAAAACAGATGGTTTGGAAGTGGGTTTTTTTGAAATAGCAATTATGCAAGAACCTTATTAGTGATTGTGTAATAACATCATCTACCACACTTAAAATATTGATGAGAGGTCACTTTTTTGTATTATTCCAGAATCTAGACCAACAAAGTAGCAAAACAAATGTAATAATGAGAGACTTTGAACACATCTTGTGACTCCCAAATCTTTCTTATGAAAAGAAGCATTTAAGAACAAGGAAAAGACATCCAAAGGCCTGCAACTTAAAATGCTATCTAACTTCCATGGCATCACACTCCTCAATCTGTTATTGTGGCGATCAAAAGAGTTCATTTATTCTATGGATTCGACCTTTATACTATAATGACTTTTTCATTTCTGCCTTGTGTAACACATCAACCAATATCGCAGTGTAGCCACACACAAAGCACATGTGTTGTTAGAACACATTGAAGGATTATTTCAAAGTGCTGCAGGAGTAAATGTACAACTAATGTCACTTCCATGACTTGTGTATTTCTTCAGCACATGCTTTTATATCCATAGTTATCTCCATAAAAATAACACAGAAACATCCTACCTTTTTTTCTTTCTTTAGTTCAAATCTATTTATAGTTATTTGGTAAATACATTTCAATTATGACTCTATTTCCTTTTTAAAAGAATACATGGCAGTTAAAAATCAGGTAGGCTTGATAAAATAAAGCTAGTCACTTTAAAGAAGTTGAGAGAAATTACACGTAAAATAGCATTGACATTAATTACTTCCATTTGCAGGAAATGTTAGAGTAATGTTAAGGAAATGTTAAATGTAATATAAGTTTTTCATAAATGCTACAGAAATTACTGAAGCTCAACCCGGACCTCCATCACCGTCAGTGACAGTGAAGTGTTGATGTGTTTCTACTTTTATGATATATTAGATGTATTATCAAAAATTTCCCTAACTGCTACTGTTTGTAGCTCAGCAATGAGCACAATTGGTACTCTGGCTTCAAACAACCATAACTTGAAGTATGTGTGGTTCTACAAACAACATTGTGCTACGAAATGCTTCCTTCAGACTAGTTCTGCATGAAACTGTGCAGGTGTTTGTGGAGGAATAAACCACCAATAATTCCAATAAACCTTGGAACGTGAGCACGACGGCAGAGGGAGGTAGAGTGAAGGTGATGCACAGGTACGGGCACCGCTTCCCCAAGCACTGCACAGCACGAGGGACAATAGGGATGCTACAGCACACCCTTGAAAACATTACATATAATAACACCAAATGTTCAGTTTTGACAAATGCCATCATTTACAAGGTGAAAAGGGGTCCTTCAAATAAATGGAAGAAAGACTGAGTGATACGCCAGCACGTCTATTTGAACATTGTGATATCACATGGACTGGAACATTCTGACAAAGCTTCACTGTGTCCTTGACTAATTCCTGAGTTTCTTTGGTTAACACTTTTCACAAAAACATAATGCAAAAGACTCAAAGATTTTAGATGCTACTTGGTGCCAGTCAAATGAATGAAACTTTGGCCATTTACCTGTGGGAGATGGATCCATCTTCAACTTTGCAAAACCAGTTATATCCTACTCTGGTTCAGTAATTTCCATTAAACAAGAGAAAGCTGCAAGGTTTAGGAATATACATTCAAAGCCTTACCTTTCGTGAAGTTTTTGTTACTCTTTTCTTCACTATAAATAAACAAATACCTTTGACAACAAGTTTCCCCGCAGAGAACCTGGAAGGATCATCTCAGCTGTTCCATTGTAAATACAAATTAAATAGTGAACAATAAGAAAGTTACCAAGTCCAACCTAGCTCTGGCCTTCAAGAACATACATCTAGTATTAAATATTAGTACCTACCTAGAAGTGCCTGAAACAAGCTGCTCTTAAAGATGCCCATCACCTTTCTGATGGCTTTTTTCAGTTGTTGCTCTTCTGGCTTCCTTAGTTTTTTACAATATTCTTCCAGCAGCACTAAAGCTCGGTCAGTATCTAAAAATGAACAAGAACACGCAAAAAAAAGAGTCCTTTATTGGCTCTGGAAGATATTATCTCCGTATTTCTAAAGGCATGATTCACACATATAAGGAACAAATACACCAAACGTTGTTCATTCCATCGTTAGCTGTATGTCATGAGCAACACAGGCAAAACGGAAAGATTAACCCAACACCACGACAGAAGGTCACTGCTTATCTGAGATCTCCCCACAAAGGGAAAGCAATCTTTTGAATGGCATCTACAACAAGTGTTTAACTTTCATTTATACAAAACCAGCTGGAAGCTATGGGTTTTGGACGAAATTACAGTTTGCAGAAGCTACAAAATTATAGGCAATAACCATTATGGATAACCATGCAGGAAAACTGGCCTTAAAACATATTCAGAGAAGACATGAAAGTGTTTGCTTGGCATCAGCAGCACTCAATTCTCTGCTCTCTGAATAGCAAATGTGTATCTGAAAGGCAGGTGTCCAAGAGGGTGGTTGGTTTTTTTTTCTGTTCCCTCACTACATAAAATTGCTATCTACCTCTTTGGTAAAAATGAGATTTGATAGCAGACTCTCATTCATGTCTTGGCTCAAATGTAGCCATCCAGCCTTTCAGTAAGAGTCCAGAGAAATAGAGCTCTGTTTTTCCTGCTGCTATTATCTTTGGGTAGATATTTGCCAAGAGCATGAGTGATATAAAATTGTATGAAATCCACACATGACCATCTTACATATACGAAAACAGAGGAAAATGGAGAATCAGACTTCACCTTTCTTTCTCCCTACCCTCACTAGTTCACAGAAATGTCCACACACGCATACGCAGATATATATGACACTGAGATGTCTGCACACACATTTGTAATTATATTGCCACCAAGTCTGCAATAAGATTACTGACCAGTAACAAAAATACAAATGAATAATTACAGTGAAACAAATGTTTCAATCTAAAGCTCTTACGCAAGCTTCATTACCAGAAGTTCAGACTCTTTAGTTAGATTAAACTCAATAAAGTACTGTAAAAAGGATTGGAAAGGCAAAACCAATTCTTTTATTTAAGTAACTGAAAGAAAGCTTCTTGTTCACTATATAAAAATTGATCATCTTTGCCCATCTTGAATCCCTGTAGCATGGGCCTTGTGCTGTGACAAATTTTAAATAAGTTCACAGTAGGGGCAAAGACTTGTACTCTGTAAGTAGATCACGTTCTCAAATTAAAAAGGGGAGATATTTAATCAACAAGTAATGTTTAAGAAGACGCAATTTCTTTTCTTTCTCCTCACAGAAATTCTGGCAGGCCACAAACATTTTAACAGAGCAATGAAAAATACAGTGAATAAAAAGGAATGGTATTTAAATGTGTGTATATATACGCACACACACACACATATATAAAAATACATACATATAGCACATATATAGGAAGATTAGGGAGCATTTTATAGCAGTGTAGGCATTTATACAATGAAAGAGCTCACAGTTCTCTGCTGCAATCCCACCTTGAAGGGTACTCCAAGAGGAACCCCTTCCTTCTATGAGAGCTGTTTCTGGAGCAGGTAAGGGTTAGGCAAATCCTTCTTTTTACTTATGACCCACAGAGAGAGATCAGCTCTTTTAAAGGCCAGGTCTCAACAGCTGGGGTGGGCTCCCACCACAGATCACCCAAATCAAAAGCACAGCCTTGAAACAAAGTTCTGGATGCAATTGGCATGTGGTTGGGATATTCCTAAAAAATGGCTGGAAATACCAAACTAATTCTACATATGAACTCATCTTCTTTTGCCTTGAAAATCCCAATCACATCATACCTTTCACTGACCTCATAAGCCTGTCTAATCCACCTGTGAAGCCTGTGCTTTTGTCTATATACTGAGAGTTCTGGCTCTACCAAATAATTAGTTAATCGCTTAAATCATGGGTTGGAATCAGGCACTCACCTTCTCCCCAGTATAGAAAGGCATGTGCAATAAACGTACAATTATTTATAAGCAGAGAGCAGTGGAAAAACACTGCAAAGTATCCAGTACTGAGGACACTTTTCAGAAATGGACTGAGAAATCAGGAATTTGAAGGCCTGCATCCCTTCAGGCTCCACACAAGAGACACTCCACCACTCCTTCTCTCTTAGTCACTTGGTGAAGCATGCTGACATCCCCGCCATTAATCATTCCTGCCCTAAAGTGTATAGTTCTTATTTAAAAAAATAAAAATAAAAAAGTAGCATCCTTTGCGATCCTTTGCAAGCATCAGAAGAGTTTTATTTTCACTCAAATTATATTATTTTTCAATTCATCAAGATGAAAAAAAAAAAAAGCCTACTCTTGGTTGACCCCAAACCAAGTCCTAAACTCTACAAATTGAACAACCAGCAACAGAGCACAGTTCTAGTGATAAACCTAAATCCTGGCTAAATCACAGACCAAGTCATTATCTTCCTGCCTGATTTTCCTCTCTAGCTTTAATAGGATACATTAATTTTTACTCTCTCCCTAAACTCCATAGTAGCAGCTTTTTCCCGCACAATTGCACTTGGTAGCAGTGTATCCAGTTTTCCAAATAACCTGTGATGGGTCACGTGCACTGGGAGATCCCATCACCCCCAGGCTGCCCTGCTTTTGCTGAAAGCCACCAAGTCACAGGCAACAGGACTAGAGGAAACGGCCTCAAGTTACACCAGGGGAGTTTCAGGTTGGATATTAGGAAAAAATTTTTCACTGAAAGGGTTATCAGACATTGGAATGGGTTGCCCAGGGTGATGGTTGAGGCACCATCCCTGGAGGTGTTCCCAACACAGGTTGATGTGGTGCTGGGAGACATGGTTTAGTGATGGTGTTGCATTTTGTTTGTTGTGTGGGTGTTTGTTTTTGTCGGAGTTAGGTTGATGGTTGGACAAGATGATCTTGAAGGTCCCTTCCAATCTAGAAGATTATATGGTTCTATGATTCTATGATGTTCTGGTTATCAACCAGAAACATATCTTGACCAAGAGTATATTTTAGCATGCAGGGACAGGTGTGTGTAACCACAGCTACTGGAGCACTCCCTGAAACCCGAGGGGCTTATGGAGACTATTCCAACCTCCAGTCATTTCATCACTAGATTGGGCTTTCAAAAAAAAGAAACTTTTGGCTTTTTTGACAAACTTTACTGGTTATAAATTACTTGAGAGACAATCTTCAATCACCCAAATTAAGATAAAGTTGGTGAAGCTGAAGTCTCATGCATTCTTCTCATCAAGAAGAACAGCAGATTGGTGGTTTTCATGAAGGACTAGATCACTGTATCACATGGGATTACAATATCCAATGAGAACATGGTTAATTTTTAGCAGCCAAAATAAGTCCTCTACCTTACAGTCAGAGTGTATCATAAATGCAACCAAAAAATATTTGTTTTAAGGTACCACTACTCTTCACTGCTGATACCAAAACTAAATTAAAGAAATACCACAAATCCACTGAACACATAATTTAATATCCCAAACTGTTGGCCTCTGTGTTGATCTTGAGTAGGTCCTTTGTTTGCTAACAAAAGACCACCGAAAAGTCACTATCAACTGTGCCCCATTAGGTCTACTGGACATAGTTCTAGTTTTTCTTAATGTTTCTTTGCATATTATGACACTATTATTAATTTAAATGCATTGGCTTTGAAAGATGACTGACAAGAACCATTCAGAAGATACTATCCTACAAAAACTCACATACATTCTAGACAGTATCTGCATTACTGCTTTGTTTAAATAAATCATACTTAACACATCTGAATACAATAATAAGAAAAATTATGGATAAAACAGCTCTTATGATCCTATATTATCTTGTCCAAGAGGTTATTAGTTAACCCAAGATAACTAACAATTCTGTAAATTTTATCACTTATCACTCCATAATCTTTTAACCAGTTCATAAATGTTTGCGGTTTATGCCACTGATCAGAAAATCAGCAATTGCTACACCACAACAAATCAGAGATATGTATGATATGGAAAGAAAACTGTAGATCAGTAACTGTGCCTATTGGATTTCTTTGGAAAACTGTTTCCTCTCTCAAATAATGTGAAATTTTATCACACAAGATATTATTTTTCTTCTACAGAATAAGTCTCTGCTTATTATAATGTACTGATTTATATAAGAACCAAAAAAAAGAGGAAAATACTTTCCTTGGAGTTATTATTTTGGGTGGGATCATTAGAGAATAATCTACACTTAACAGTCCTCACACTTTATAGTCCCCACACTTTACAGACACCCTTTTATGTAGTGCAGATTTTTAAAGGTAAATAGACAGTTATACTATAGAGCGAGAACATCTCTTGGGTGAATGCTTATACATCCAATGAAATAAAATCTAAAATGATATAGAAAATGTATTGATAATACAATTCAAGTTATACTTGAATGAAATGTAGCTTCAGTATAGCTTACAAAGATAAGCTTTTCCAGGGACACTGTCAAGAAGAAATGAAGCCATTCGTACAAGCAGTAAGTGTATTGTGTATGAAGAGACATGAACTTCTCACTAATACATAATCGTCTCTTAAAGCATTACTCTTAAAATGTAAGCTAAACATATGAAAGACTAAGTGTCATAATTACACATACTTAAAAGCAAGAAAGGAAATTCTGCAATTAATTTATCATCTACTTGACAAAATGATGTCAAAATCAATTGTACCTTAGCTACTTCTCAGGGTCCATATCCAAAATCTGGATGCCACTTGCAATACTAACCAATACCTTAGGATTCCTTTCCTCTTCTAGTTTATTTCTGGGTCTTTGCCATGCTCTTTTTTTTTTTTTTTGGAAGAAAATTTTAGAATCAGTGAAACTCCATACAGGAAAGATACACAGAAAAAAAATAACTTCAGACTTTTTAGTAAGAATATAACAGGCGGACACTGCTTTTGAATGTGTTTAGGTGGCTGGAAACCTTACTTTTAAGTACATTTTACAATGGTCTAAACAACTACACAGCTGCAGCACTACAGAGGAGCAAACTCCATGCTGTACTTTGAAATACCTGACCCTGTAGACACAGTGCTCAACTATTTAATTAAGCAAAATATGAACACCTCTGGGAGTTTCACTCGCTTGAAGGCAGCAGGATTGGACTTCACTTACACGCCCTTTAAGTTCATCTAACTATAATTACTGCAGCACTTGAAGCATAGTACCAGTAGAGTTGAAGCACTGCAGATCTGCTGGTGTGGAGACAGTTGTGTTGATTAAAAAGTCTTTGATAGGTCCTGTGCCTTCATATGGGGCAGAAGATGACACAGCCATGCCCACACGTGGCAGTTCACACAACATGACATTTATGGGAACAGCTATAGGATATAGGAAACAGTTTTCCTAAATATCTCCCAGATGTCATTCAAACCATTTATCCTTTAGATGAACTAAATATATTAGATGTGAAGATAATTTAGGAATATCTATGAATTTCAATAATTAAATTGGAGAAGACTGACTAACAGGAATAATTGAAACTATAAGAAAAAGATAAAGTTGATTTAAAACCAGTCTCCAAGAAGCTCCATTTTCAAAACTCCTCAAACCAGGGTATGCTGAATGATGATCACTCAAAAGTAACAGATGATGGAAGCAGCACATAATTGAGATAGATGCTGTAACATACCTATTTTCAAGCCCTTAGAGCTCCTTCTGGCCACAATAAAGCCATACAGGCCAAACTCTAGATAGACCCATACACAATACTGGTCAGGACCAAACACTGGTTTTGTGGGAAAATTGCTGTATTTTGAATACCTGCAAGTCTGCTGAGAGCTGCTGCTGCCTTCCAGAAGGGTATGATCCTGTCACCCAACTCCTGCTATGAAAGAAGGTAGCTGAGAAGATGGTGAGAAAAAAGCAAATGCAATTCCAAATTAATCAGGAGCTGGGAACTTCAACTCTGGAACCTTCAGTACAGGAAAGTCATGGACCTGTTGGAGCGCGTCCAGCAGAGGGCCACCAAGATGATCAGAGGGATGGAGCACCTCTGCTCTGAGGACAGGCTGAGAGAATTGGGGTTGTACAGCCCCAACAGAGAAGAGAAAGCTCTGAGGAGACCTTATAGTGGCCGTTCAATACTTAAAGGAAGCCTATAAGAAAGATGGGGACAGACTTTTTAGCAGGGTCTGCTGCAATAGGACAAGGTGTAATGGTTTTAAAGTAAAAGAGGGAAGATTTAGATTAGATATACAGAAGAAATTTTTTATGCTGAGGGTGATAAGACACTGGCCCAGGTTCCCCAGACAGGTGGTAGGGGGCCCATTCCTAGAAACATTACAGGTTGGAAGGGGCTCTGAGCAACCTGATCTAGATGAAGATGTCCCTGCTCACTGCAGGGGTGTTGGGCTAGATGACCTTTAAAGGTCCCTTCCAACACAAACCATTCTATGATTCTAAAGTTTTGCCTTGCACATGCAGGAAATCACAGTCAACTGGTTCAACCACGTCCTGCACCAGCACAAGGCAGTATCAGGCAGCCACTGCCTCTCAGGGAACATCAAGCCCACAACAGTCTGTTGGTATTTGCACTCCTTTCCTCCCATTGGCATGAGAGTTTGTGAAAGAAAAGACTTTTGGGGCCCAGTATGGAAAAATGTTGATTTAAAATAAGTGAAAAATATTATTGTTTTATCAGTGAAAGATGATTAACATCAGTTAAGATCTAACCCTGAGTTAATAAGATTGAGGGGTTTTAATTTTTTTTTTCTAATTGTATCTGCTCCCTTTCTTAAGAGGGATTCTGATAATTTCCTGACTTGCAAAGTCTATGCCATAGGTGTCTTTTTAAAGAAAAACACACAAAGACATTTCAGGAGACCCTTCTCAGCTTCTGGAGAACCAGAACTGGGAAAATGTAGGGCACTGAAGCTGGAAAAGGCATCAAGAATGGGGGAGGAAAATGCAGCAGCCAAAATAGAAGTGAGAAATGCAATCAGAGCACTAGGAAAGAGAGCAAGGAAGTTTTCGCCGTGAACTTTGATAACTTTAGCAGGATCACCAAAACTACCTTCACTTTTGGAGAACTTGCACCTTTGTTTAGATGATCACTGACCAAAGAGCCAGAGTTCAGACCAACCACTGTTCCCTGCCTCAATTATTTTAAGATCTCTTGATTTGATCCCCTGCTCTGGAAAGCTCAAAAAATTCAAACACATTTTTATAGGCTAAGAGGAGAGGATGCAGTTTTTTATAAGAAATTTCCAGGCAACCTGCCTTGGGGCTGATCCAAGCCAAAGCCATCATTTACCTTTCTTAACCTTCACAGACAGCAGTAAACACAAAGGAATAAATCCTGTTAACACCAATGCTCTGTGCACACTGAGGAGGTGTAAACCAGGTAAATTTTAGAAAAAAACACAACAAACAGTACACTAAGAAGGCTGAGAAAAACACAAGTTGTAGAGTCCAATGCTTCGAAAGGCTTCAGAACTATTAGACAAATCACAGAATCACAGAATTGTCAGAGTTGGAAGGGACCTCTAGAGATCATCTAGTCCAAATCCCCTGGGTTGCCCAGAGCACATCACTCAGGGCTGCATCCAGGCAGGTCTTGGAGATTTCCAGAAAAGAGGACTCCACGACCTTCCTGGGCAGAGGTCTGTTCCAGAGCTCTGGCACCCTCACTGGAAAGAAGTTTCCCATGTTCCAGCTTGTGCCCATTGCCCCTCATACTATTGCTGGAAACCACTGAAAAGAGTCCAGCTCCATCCTCCTTCAACCCACCCTTTAGATACTTGTAAGCATTAATAAGGTCTCCCCTCAGCCTTCTCTTCTCCAGGCTAAAGAGCCCCAGCTCTCTCAGCCTTTCCTCATAAGGGAGATGCTCCAATCCCTTAATCATCTTGGTTGCCCTACATTGGACTCTCTCCAGTAGTTCCCTGTGTCTCTTGAACTGGGGAGCCCAGATCTACACACAGTATTCCAGTTGTGGCCTCACCAGTGCAGAGTAGAGAGGGAGAATGACCTCCCTCGACTTACTGGCCACACTCTTCCCTATGCAGCCCAGGATTCCATTGGCCCTCTTAGTGACACTGCTGGCCCATGGAAAGTTTACTATCCACCGGGACCCCCAGATCCTTCTTCTCAGTAGTGCTTTCCAGAAGATCTACCCCTAACCTATATTGGTGCCTGAGGCTCTTCCTCCCCAGGTGCAGGACCCTACATTTGCCCCTGTTGAACTTCATTATGACCATAAAATAATATTTTCATATAAACAGCAATATGAGACACAAATTAATCTAGCAGATTGCAGTGAGGGAGAGCAGACAGGGAATATGTGGTACAAACCAGAAAGCTCTCAGCATCTTGGGCCCCTCATACTCGCAATAGGACTTTAATGAAATATCAAGAAAAGACATCATATGGGTTACGCAACCTCAAGGAACCATATGGCATTACGTATGTGACAATTACTATCACCCAGTGTGACGAGCACTCACAACAAACAAGCAAAAAGGTTGGAAATAACAGGTCCTGAGAGTATGAATGACACCTAAACCCACCTTCTGTCCTGCGAGGGAAAACAAGTGGACGGAAAAAGGCAGGGTTAATCATTTAAGGGATTACCAGGCAGGCTTATTTCTGGGATTTCAGCTTTTAGGAACCAGATCAGCACACAGAGGAGGCTGACACATGGTCTGTGAAGATTAATCTTGGAGATTTTCTGAAGAGAATCTTTCTCCAGAAAGACTCTTTCAAGGAATGATGTTTAAAGTTGAGGTTGCATTCCGAGTTGCCCTCCCTCTCCATTAGCTGTAAAAAGAAGTGCAATGGCCTTAAATTAAGCGTAGCCTTGGTGAATTCTCTGCACAGCCTGCTTTCGTGCAAAACACAACTTTAGGAAGGGTTTTGTTGTGAAGCGACGTTATTCTAGACCTTGATGCTGTCAGCAGACAAGAAATGGGCCAGCTATTCTGCCAGCCACGCAAGTTCTCACAGCAAACGGCAAATTTCATAGAAGGAGGCAATATTATATGATCAGGTGTATTCAGGGAAACCCAGGCACCCGAAAACTGGCCCAGAGTCAGGAGGACGAGCAGCTCTGCAGGGCAGGGTGTTCATGTGCCAGTCGCACAAGGAGCCAGCACAAAAGGCAGCCATCAAAGGGCAGAAGCTGCCCCGCAGGCTCTCGTTACAGAATATTATTGATTTGTGCAGATGCTGCAACGAGGAGGGCTAAATGCTCTGCGAACCAGGTTGCTCTGAAGGGCATGAGTTATGCTCTGATCTGTCAGCTGAAATCTCCGAGAAACAGAAATTAGAGACAGAGCCCTATTAGGAGGAGGAGCCCTGTTAGGTTTTCGGTTTGTCTCCTTGCTCTGCAGAAAGACCCAAACTTACATGCATCCCATGGATCCCATAGATGCCTGTTTAACTGCGCTGGGAACCTCCTACAAGATCCACAAGATCTTTCACCATCTGATTTCAGTGCTTGAAGGTGCTAGCGTTTTTTTCTACTATATATTTTCCATCTTTTTTATTATAAATCAGGACAACTACTTCTCCTCCTCCAGATGTTGACGTGGAAAGCAAACCAGCATTATTCCCTTCACAGCCTCTTTTGTGTGACTTGTCATGGCCCTCCCCTGCTCAGTCTCCTTTTCCCCAGGCTAAACAGTTCCAGCCCCTGCAACTTTTGTCCATGGTTTACATTACCAAAGCCTCTTATTCTCTTTTCTGGACTTAAATTTATCTTAAAGCACAATCTCTACACTGTGGCTGAAGACCCAGTAATGCCACAGAACACAGACCAGTGGATGAAGGAGGAGAGAAGTAGCCTCAGCTTTATGGAACACATACAAAGGACAATAGAAAAGATGATAATAAAAGACTGTTTGTGTTCTTTTTAGCTTGTTTGTTCAGAATCAGACTCTGTCTCATTTACTGTAAGGAAAAATGTCTCCTTAAGAAAAATTTCGATTATCAATGATAATTAGCTGCAATGTAAGGTTGTCATTTAAGTATCTTCATGCTTGATTTTACAATGTGTAACCACACATCTATTCTGTTGAACTGCTGCCTTTACATATTTTTAAAATATATTAATTTAAACTTCGCTAACTGTACTTACCCAAGGAATAGGATAACTCCACAAAGACCAGTTAGTGACTGGCTCAGCATAAAATCACTAACTTTTCTGCAGCATTTCTGCTGATCAGAAAGCATCTTGGAATCCAAGCTGCATTCCTGCTTCAGTGCCCAGATGGGAATGCCTGACCCGTGCAACTCCACAGATACCCATCTCACCTCTACTCACTCATTCCTGCAAACTACAATTAAATCTTGAAAAAATACTTAGTATTTTGTGTATAATTTGCTCATTTTATGAGTCATGTTGCATCATAATAAGGAGGAGGCCACTTATTTCTTCATTTCCAATGGCTCCTTTGGAATCCAGAATGACCTGGATTCTTCCTACCACATAATTTCTATTTGGGGACCACAGAAGGGCTTTAGCCACTGCTGATACCAGCTGCTCAGCCCACCGGGGCCATTCTTTTTTTTTACAGTGAGCTCTTTTTCCCGGTCACATTGAAGGTAACTTGGGGGACCTTTAGTGATCCTTTCTCAAATTTCTTGCCCTGGCTAAAGCACAGACTGTTTATGTCTCAGACACCAGAGAGAGCAGATTCCGAAGCCCCGAGATTCCTTCTAAAAACTACAGAAACCCTGCAAATGGAAGTAGCTTCACCTGAACTTCTCCTTTCTGCCTTTCAAATCCCACAATGTTAAAATCTAGGTGTTAAAACGTTAAAATTAAATCCACAATGCAAATATGAAGATCGAATGAAAAACAAAGCCACAATCCACCAAAATGATGTACCACCAAATGGAAACCTCTTATTTATGCAGCAGAATAAAGGTAAATTGACATCTTAAGCATGTAAAATTATTAAAGAGCCCTGCTTTTAAGAGCTTACAATCTAAATGCACGAGACACAAAACTAGTGGAACTTGATGTACAGCTGCAAGAGTAAAAGCCAGATGTTATACACTTATTATATCTGCTGCCTTGTGGTTTTTTTTTCCTTTAAGAGAACATTCAACATCAAAATCCTAAATGTGAAAATTGGAATGAGACAGAAAGCTAATAAAAAGATGTCTATTCTGGAATAAATAGCTTCCAAACTCATACAAAAGAAGTATTATTTCACATTAAATAATAATAATTTTAAAAAGCGGAATTAAGACAATTCAGATCTAATTCAGTAACCCTGACATCTTTCTACAGATGCAAAAAAATTAAAATGGAATGAGATTAAATTGCCTTTATTTATTACCAAAATACGTGTTCTGGTCTTACATTTTCTCACATACACTTTGGAATTTTTCATTTAAGAACCTTTGTAGTAGACTGGTCTCTGAGTTGATAAACAAAACACATGCCTCCAGGTGACAACAGAAAATGAATTCTACATTTTGGACATTAAACAATTGAATCTGTAGAGCTGCAAAGTTTGGTTTGGGGCTTGTTTGTGGTAGGTTTGGAGTGTTGGCTTTTTTTGAAAGCACAGCTCAGCAGGCATCCATCTGCCAGACAGTATTATTGTAGTGCACAACACTGAGGTGTTGGAAGATGACTTGAATTATTCCACTGCAGCATAATGTGATCTATCTCCTACAGCCAGGGGAGAGGAGAGCACTGTAAAACATATAATATTGATTTCTTGTTTGTAAACCCATAAATCGTCCAGATTCCTTCTTTCCAGGAAACTCTGCATGACTCAATTCCCTGATAAATGTGTTTTGAAGGAAGCATTGACCTCTTCATCCCAAAAGTGAAGACAGACTTAAGGACATTTGCGCTACCTTGTTCTGGTGAAGAGACTTTAATGCCACCAAAGGCTCCTCTGGGCGACAGCCATTAAAAAGCAACTGGTTTTTACACATATTTCGTGTGTTGGTTACTACTGTCACTGCCCATCGGGTCAAGGCAGCTTTTTTCTGAGATGAATATGGCAAGAAAAAGATCTTTTCTTTTATAAAGACGTTGCCTGGGTCTGGTTTAATCTACAGTTAATACAAGAAGTTATCACAAGGAAACAGACTTTAAATACTTGTAAAAAGCAAGAACCTGGTATGACCTGACCAAAATAAGCAAATCTGAGTAAAGCAGATTCTTCTCATTTTGCTGAAGCAGAGATTGCAAAATTATCTTTTATCACATTTGGCCACTAGTTACAAATTCAGCTTTTTCTCCATGGTCACCCTCTGACATCTAACTTGGCTATCTGGAACAAAGTCAGAAGGAAAGAAGAGAGGATGAGAAGGAAAAAAAATATGCTTATAATGCAAGACACCATCACTTCAACTGAGTGCAATATGGATTTAACAGGAATGGAGGAGAGGATGCACAGCTGCCGCTCGTGTCTGTAGCAACACCATGGTTGTCTGCAGTGGCAGTGACTAATAGTGCAATAATTTATAACACTCTTTTCCCCTCAAAAATAGTGTTAATTTATAGCACTCATAGAACACACAATGTTAGCTTTCATAAAAATCTCAGATAAGAATATGGTTTTTCCACTAAAATTTACATGAAAGCCTGAGACATCATCTAATGGAGTGGAGTGCATTAGTGTGGTTACCTGGTGTTCCCTCTACAATCTGTGGGGAGAGAGAAGATGACAATTGTCAAGAAGACAATTCAGAACTCAGGTAGGTTAAAATGCCCTTTGAAGGTGGATCTCTCTCTGCTGACCAAAAAGCCTGGCAGGACAAGACGCTGGGTGCCCTACGTAGGTGAGGCACCTCTAATGGGATGGATCTGCACCAAACATCTGGCAAACACCAAAACAATAGCAGAGCTGGAAAAAGAACATAAATGTCACTATTTCCCAGTCCAGAGTCCACTTAGCTTTGCAGCCTGCATTTATATAACAAAGCCTTGTTCTGTATAATGTCTGCTCCTTTTGTGTGCAAAATATCTCACTGTTTCTCACAGAAGAAACAATGTCTGGCTGGAAAGAGATTACAGCAATAAATGCAGCTACATCTTTAAATCAAAGCTTTATGGTGAAAGTTGGCAAAGTTTAGACAACAATTTTCTGTCACTTGTTTGTTTAACTCTTGGAAAACTAAAACTGCTCTTCCCACAGTCTGTAAACACAACCTACAACTTTGCACTGCTCCCATTTGATTCACTGTAAAAACTGAGAGGTGGTTGAACAGAACTTGGGATGAAAAACATGGCCTCGTAGCCGTGCACTTATTTGAGAATACTTGTGTGACTTCTAATAATAGCCTTATTAGAAGTAAAATGGAAACAAAAATTTCCAATCTGTGCTGGATTTCCTGCTGTAAGAAGCCTACAACTACAACCATGAATATTTTTGAGCCCTAATTTAAATGTTTTTATCTAAAAGGAAGTTGCCACTTTTAAAGAAATTTAGGGCATAAAGAACTCCAGTGCATTAACTGGAGCTAGCTGTGTCTGAATTTTGCTTTAAAAGTTCCTGTTGAGTTTTCAGACCCCTTTCTTTCAACGGACCAGCCACATAAAGTTAGCATTACCACTACAAAATCTAGCATTTCATAAAGTATATCTGTCAGATTCTTCTAAAGGGCACAGAAGCAGTCCAGAGGGGATCAAATGGAGACTTTGTCATTCTTGACTTTGATGTTCTTAATAAAACATGTCCTTGAAAGCATTTCTTTGTACAAAAGATATTATGAAAAAAAGTTATTCCACGACAAACAGAATCAGCATGGCTTTATACACTGGCTACAAGATGGAGTGAGTCGAGATGATATTAATAGCAGCCCACAGGTTTCATCTGGCTAAAAATAGAATTCCTCTCGCTCTCCAAGACGGAAAGAGGGATGAGGGCAGCATAATTCCCAAGATTCAAGTATCTCTCACTGCCTAGACACAGCTGTCTGTGTAAATGTAATGAGAGGGGCAGTCTAGAAGCACACGTGCAGCCAGGCATCTAGAGGTGGGGGTTCCTGCCATCTCCGTCTCAATCACGAGCAGGGGTCCAAAACAGGAATCTGGTCCCCGTCACAGAGGACTATGGATCTAATTAGTTCTTTCCATCACTGGGAAAGATACGAATGAATTACAGTAACATTTTACGTGCTTAACTATTCTGTAAATGAATCCAAAATATATGCAATTACAGATCTAAATATAGTCCCTTACAGTTAACAGAAACCAACCCGGCAAGTAACTCAGAGACGAGGGAGTAAAGACATCTAAAACCACACAAAAACCTGACTTCACTTTTTCTGTATGGCAGTACTATTTTACTTTGAAGCAAAGCTTTCCTCAAGAAGTTTCATAAATTTATTATGTATTCAAACATATCCTTGTTTGTTCGTGAAAGTAAAGTAAAAAAAAAAAAAGACGAAAATAATGAATATATTTACGTCTCCAATTTATTCCTCATCTCTAAATGGCACTGGCCAACATTGTAATTCAGTGACTAAAATCAAATGGCTGGTTTGTTTTAAGATTGTAAGTGTACTTAAGTGAAAGATGAGCAACCAAAAGCCAAAAAGAATAGGCATTTGTTTAGTCACACAGCAACAGGGCAATAAGCCATACAATGTCTCATCTCTTATCTAAAGGGTGCACGCTCAGTGCCTGAAGGATACTCCCTCCTCCCTTTCCAGCCTTGCTTTTTTTGGTGTTCTTGGGTTTTTTTGCTGAGACTGACAACTCGCTGAATATTCCTGAAATGTGGAGCCTTATTTCCCTCCAGAATGAAGTGAAAAAACAAAATCCTTTCACTCTAGCACATCAGGCAAAGGTAGCCACAGACTGATATAAATATGATCAGAACCAGGAGCAAGACTTTTTTTTCACATCCATAGGAAATCAATACTTCCTCAAAACTATGTATTTTTTACTATTAAGTAAACTATATTTTTCCTGACTAAACAGGCCTAGACTTTTAAAAGCAAGATGTCAGACACTGTTTCAGGCAGTAAGGTAAAGTGAACATTAGGGCCAGGGCTATGTGAAATTTGAAGACCATCACTGGATCTGAGAGCTCTTTCAAGGGCAAATTCTCAAAAGGCATTCATACAAAGACCCAGAACTGCTTAATGGCAAAGAAAGCAGCCTTTGGTAACAACTTCCAGTGATAAATATCAGGATATTCTAAAAGTTGTTTTGATAGGTCTCTCCGTCTCGATACCGATTTTAGGAGAATATTTTGCTCAAATCCAAAATAGCAACACATAAAGAAGTGCTGAAAGGGAAAGGGATAATCCTGTCCCTTAATGCTGCTACTGAAATACATACTTTTGCACAGCCTAAAACAGAGTATCCCACTGAGATTTCTACAGATGGCATAGGTGGGAAGATTGGAGACATGAATTCCCAAATACCTAAGACCAGAAAGGGAAAATAAATCATCAACAGAAAGATCAAACTAGATAGATACACAGCAAATAAATAGGAACAAAAAAAAACCACCACAAAAATCAAACTAGAAAATCCCCTCAATCTCCCTAATATTCTCAGGAGCATTAGGGATTACTTGTAACAATAGCAGGATTTTTTTTTTAAATGGTAGGATGTTTCAAGTTGCAAGCATGCTTTTAATTACATTTAGAAGCTAGTCTATTGCATGAACTAGACAAATTAAGTTATTCAAAATTATAATAAAGTTGCTGATGCGCTAACACTTTTAATCCTGCAATTTACAAGCTTAAATACATTTTAACAATATCCTTTTAATAGTCAAATACATTCACACTGTCCACTTCAGTACAATTTGGGTCTATTCAGTCTATATTTAAAATTGTCAAAATACATATCCTCATAAAACAGAAGAAGAAATTAAAGCCTTGGTGTATATTAAGACTGACCCAGACAAACAGGAAACTCACAGATTTTAAAGGCCAGAAGGGACTGCTATGATTGTCACTCTGACTTCCTGCACAAAGGAGCTCATTTCACCCAAAAAAATCCTACAGCAAGTACTTCGAAACTGAATTACAGCTAAACATCTGGCAGAGAAACATCCTTAGTGTAAATCACCAATTCACAATTAAGACTTTAAAAATATGAAAAGACAGTCTTAATTTTCCTTCTGCAGACAGGTAGAGTACAAAAGCCTCACCAGTGCATCATGGTGACACATTTACAGCACAGCAGGATGAATTATTAAGGGAGGGTACTCCTCCACACACGTTCCAATCTTTACTACACAGAATTGTAAGTGATTACCTGAATGACAATACGATTCATTAAAATATTTCAGTTCTGAAAATGAGTTTCTACACTGTCATCTCGTAAAATGCAATCACAAAATTCCATTTATTGTTTTTTGTACAAAATAATTCTACCAATCTGCTCGTTTGCATCATTATTTACATAGTAAATGTTAACTCATAACTAATACTGAAGGGTTACTCCTACAAGGAGAAGAATCCATAGTCAATCCATTGACTATATCCCCATTTGTGTCGTGTAACATTCACTTTTTGCTTCTTCCCTCACATTTTGGTATCCTCAGATCCAGGGATATATCAGATCCAGGGACATCTGGATAAATGAGCCGAAGAGGAAAGGTTCACATGCCATTTATTCTACTAGCATATTCTGAAATTTTAAATCAGGGTTACATTTGCAAGGAACCCGAAATAGCCTAAGGTCTACAAGTGTTCTCAGAGTAAGAATCTGCCTTCGTGTATTCCTCAATTCTTGTTTGAACCCTGGAAACCACATTTTCCAAAGCTGCTTCTATACTTGCTGTAATCACAAACTTTAGGAGAGAAGGGGCAAAACGTAAGATTAGTTTTCTTTTCTTAAATGTTGTCATACTACAGTCATAAATATAGCACTTTTATATTGTATTGAAGTGTGGAAATCAAAATTAAAATCACATTTTAAAAAAAAAAAGTTCAAATCGCCTTCCTAAAACACAACTCGCACAACTTCTATTTAAAATTAGCCTTGAAAGTTTGTTATTTTTATGGCTGATGTTTATCCCCCAAGCATGTAAAGAATAGATAATTGACTAAACCTATGATTTTAAAATTCATTAGCATTTGTAAGACAGGCTTCTCACAAAATTAAATGCCAAGCTTTTCTCTTGGTGTCTGATGGCTGTTCTTTATAAAATAAGTATTTGAGGCCAAATTTGACATGACAAGTCTTAAAACATGGCATAAAAATATGTTTAAAAATTGTTACTGTAAGTGCACAGATTTTTCTCCCACTTCCAGCGCAAAAGAAGAACAATTTCAATCCCCCATTAAAACACTTTTAATTTGAAAGTGTTGTAAGTACTAGAAATCAACAATATAACAAAATGAGGACACAATATGAGATATGAAGCTTCATAGCCCACCTTTCTTCTTGACTGGCATTCTTCTTCCTACTCCTGAATCTGGTTGCAAGCACTTTTTTACAGGTATTAACGATGCGCTACTGGAACACTTTGCGAGGTCAAGAACTGGCTATCTATTGCAAAACACCTTTACAGTTCAGTTAGGAAATGCAGCTTCAATCTTCATTTCTAACAATACTTGCTGTTTTCTTGTATTGGGCTTCCAATGCTTCCCAGAAATAAGAAAAAAGAAAAAAAAAGAAGGAAAAAAGCTTTTTGATTTTTTAAGAGTTTTCAATTTCTTTAAAATATATTTGAATCTATAAAAATACAAGAGAAAATGTTCCTCGGCAATATAAAACCTTATTATAAGTCCTCTTCTGGCAGCAAAGTTTGAAAATTAAAAGATTTTATGTAATACAAGTAAGGCACAGTCCATCTTTAGGCAGCTGTCTTAATACTCCACCTGTACATGCTCAAAAATATATTATTGGCAGGACAAAAACTCCCAAATAATCCAATAAGGAGGAAGACAAAAGCAATCCAAAGTGACTCTTTAAACTTCTTTCACTTCTTGAATGAATTTTGCTAGCTATGTAATAGGTGACTACACAGCAGACTGAAAAGGTCCCTTTTTTCCTCACCAGACAACAGCGTTCAAGTATCACCCTCTTACCCAACTGAAGTCACTGGCCAGTCACTTTCATTTTTATTATCTGCAAGCCACCCAGCCTTATGGTCTTTAACGTCCCTCTGATCCTCCCATGTATTAAAAGAGAGGATTGAAAACGAGGAAAGCAATCCCTTGACCTGGAATTATTAAAGTGACAGTGCTGCTCACTGGGCACTTTGGCAGAGCAGGTTGCTTTATACGGGAGTCATTTACTTCATGCCATTTCTTCCCTCGCACAGCAGCCACCTCGTGAAAGAGGAGTAAGGAGAGTTAGGAGAAGAGCTTCAAAAACGGTTCATTTTCAGAGATAGATAACGGAGTATTAATGAAAGAAAAAGCCAGCCATGAGATCGGTCCAGAGTTTCCTACTCAGAAGCGCAGCGGGTTGGCTTCAGCACGAGCCTCTCTCTCTCTCTCCCTTTTTCTGGAAAAACAAACAAACAAACAAACAAACAAAAAAAAAAAAAGAGGAGAGAAACAGAAACGGGATAGATTTTCCTCGTCTGGCTCGTTAAGAAAAGAAAAAAAGTATGAAAGAAGGTGGACAAGCTCCAGACGCTTCCCTCCCCCCGGCCTGAAGAGCTGCCGTGCACAGGACACGGCTCCTTTGGGCGCCGGCAACCGCTGTCTGGGAAGGGGGCGGCTGTTTGGCTCTTCGGTGTTCACAATTGGGATCTGCCCGTCCCCGCTCCCCTCCCGGTTTCTCCCCACCCCAAAAAGGGACCGTCTTGTTGCTTCCTGGAGCGGGACAAGGCAAGGAGGGCTGGCGGAGGACCGGGATGGGGCGCCGGTTTAAGGGAAGAGACAAATTTATTTTCTTTTTTTTTCCGCACGGGTTGCCGAGGGGCAGGGAAGAGGCTGAGGGGGGTGAGGGAAAGGGATGGGGGTGGGAGGAAGCTAGACGCAGCCGGGGTGAAGTGGAGGAATGGATGGGGAGCACAAAGGAGGTGATGGAGAGGGAAGGCGGCGGCGAGGCGGGAGGGGAGCGGGCGATGCCGGAGCTGAGGGGGTGAAGCGGGAAAGGGGCGCCGGGGCTAAGGGAAGGCGGGCGCAGGAGGGGCGCTGAGGCCTGGGCGAGGGGAGGGTGGGTTACCCCGAGGACTGGGCCTCCCCCCATCGAAGGCTCCTCGGGGGAGTCCCCGCGTCCCGGCCGCCGGTTGCAGGATCCCCGCTCAGCCCCGTCTCCATGGAGGAGCCGCCGTCGCCATCCGCCGCCCCTAGCAACGAGCAACCGGGCCGGGCGCCGACCCCCCGCCCGGCTGACAGCCAATCGAAAGCCGCCATGCTAAGCCGGCGGGGAAACGCCCAATCACAGGTGTCCTCTTGAAGCCCTGGGTCACGTGAGAGAGGTAAGATGGCGGCGCCCAGCAGAAGGGGCGTGAGGTGGGAGGAGCCATGTTGTAGGTGGTGGGGCCTTTTCGGCGGGAGCGGCTCAGTGAGGGCGGGGGGGACACGAGTTGGTGGCGGCGAGGACAGCTCAAGGTCGCTCAGGTGGCAGCCCGGCCCTGGCGGGAAGGTTGTGAGGGTGAGTGCGGTGCCGGGGTCGCTAACGGCGTTCGGTGGAGTTTAAAGCCTGGGGAAGATGAGATCGGCAGCTTCCCTCTGCGAGGGATTATGTCCTGAGCTGGGCCCGGGGGGCTTGGGGACTTCCATCTGCCTTACAAGGGACAGGGAGGGCGGTGTCGTGGGTGCTGACACCTCTCTGAGGTAACGTCTATGGGTTTGCCGCAGGAACAGGCCTCAAGGCTGGCACCGGCCCCGCCGATCCTGGCTGCTGCTTCTCCTGCATCCGCACAGCTCGGAGCCAGCGCCATCCCACAGACGGGCTGTGGGACACAGGCTCCACAGTGTGAGAGAAACTTAAGGTAAGTATGGCTCGCAAAGTAAGCCTGGGGAACTTTCCCCTGGGGAGAAACATCTAGGAAAAGCGTTTGAATCATTAAATAAGCAGGTTTACCAAGAAGGTGGTGTGATGGGTTGACCTCAGCTGGCTGCCAGGTGCCCACCAAGCCACTTTCTCATGCTCCCTCTATCAATAGGGCAAGGGGAGAAGATATCACAAAAAGCACGAGTCACTATAAGGACAGGGAGAGGTCACTTGCCAGTTACCGTTACAGACAAAACAGTCTTGACTTGGAATCAGAGAATGGTTAGAGTTGGAAGGGACCTTAAAGATCATCCAGCTCCACCCGCCCTGCCATGGGCAGGGACACTTCCCGCTAGAGCAGGTTGCTCAAAGCCCCATCCAGCCTGGCCTTGAAGACTTCCAAGGATGGGGCATCCACAACTTCCCTGGGCGACCTGTTCCAGTGTCTCACCATCCTCACTGTAATATTAATTTAGTTTATTGACTTTTAAACAGAATAGGTTATTGAGAAATAAGAATAAATGTAAAAACAACCTCCCCCCACCCCAGGTTCAACTTTATTCCCCATTTTTCCGCTTCCTCCCCCCATGCAGTGCAGGGGGATGGGGAATGGGGGTTGCAGTCAGTTCATCACATGTTGTCTTTGCCGCTGGTTCCTCCTCAGGGGGAGTTGATCTCCTCACACTCTTCCCCAGCTCCAGCGTGGCATCCCTCCCACAGGAGACACTTCTCCACAAACTTCTCCACCATGGGTTCTTCCCATAGGCTGCAGTTCTTCACGAACTGCTCCAGCATGGGGCCCTTCCGTGGGGTGCAGTCTTTCAGGAACAGATTGCTGCAGCGTGGATCTCACATAGGGTCACAAGTCCTGACAGCAAACACAAGTTCCTCTCCAGCGTGGGCTGCTCTCTCCCTGGAGTCACAGGTCCTGCCAGACGTGTACTCCAGTGCAGACTCTCCACAAGGTCACAACCTCCTTTGGGCATCCACTTTCTCTGGCTTGGGGTCCTCCATGGGCTACAGGTGGATCTCTGCTCCACTGTGGACCTCTATGGACTGCAGGGGGACAGCCTGCCTCACCATGGTCTTCACCACGGGCTGCAAGGAAATCTCTGCTCCAGCACCTGGAGCACCTTCTCCCCTCCTTCTTCACTGACCTGGATGTCTGCAGAGTTGTTGCTCTCACATATTCTCAATCCTCTCTCTTGGCTGCTGTTGTGCAGCGTTTTTCCACTTTCTTAACTATGTTATCCCAAAGGTGCTATTACTGTCACTGATGGGCTCAGTTTTGGGCAACAGTGGGTCCATCTTGGAGCCAGCTGGCATTCACTCTGTCAGACATGGGGGCAGCTTCTGGTGTCTTCTCTCAGAAGCCACCCCTGTAGCCCCCCCTGCTACCAAAACTTTGCCACAACAACTGTGTGCATTCTGACTTGACACATCTCTCTGGCTAAGAGTACCAATAAAAGGCTTCCTTAGGTGTGGAATATAATCTTTGTGATTTCTTTAAATCTTTACAAAGTATAGATTTATTTGTGTTTTTATCCTTACCAGTTTGACATTAAAGTCACAGAATCATAGAATGGTTAGAGATGGAAGGGACCTCAAAGGTTATAGAGTTCCAACCCCCCTGCCATGGTCAGAGGGACACCTCCCACTAGACCAGGTTGCTCAATGTCCGGTTTGAATACCTTCAGGGATGGGGCATCCACAAGTTCTCTGGGCAACCTGGGCCAATTTAAATTGTCAAGTCAATTTAAATGTGGAGTGCAGCCAAAATCCATTGCCCTGTTAGTGTCTTCCTCTGTGCTGCTGGCATTAGGGTTTATTCTGTAAGAAGGTGATCCAGCTGCTAAGAACAAGTACACATCCTGTTGTTCCTCTGAGCAGTTTTTGTATGTGTGTTTCCTGATCCAAGCTGTTGTATGGCCCCAGGGTTGGAAGTGATGGGGCAGGAGTGTCTGGAGGATGAGGCCATCAATTTTCATCAGAGCAAGGACTTAAGTTTTTAAGAAGTTTGTGGCGAAGTTTTTAAGGACTTTCCACTCAAATATAAGAAAAAAAACTGCTTCACAGTGAGGGTGATGGAGCCCTGGAACAGGCTGCCCAGGGAGGTCATGGAGTTCCCTTCTTTGGAGATTTTCAAGACCCACCTGGATGCAGTCCTGAGTGACATACTCTAGCTCTGGGCAATCCTGCTTCGGTGGGGAAGTTGGACTAGATGATCTCTACGGTCCCTTCCAATTGTAAAAGTTCAGTGAAATTCAATGAAAGTTGGCTTGGAGCAATTGTCAGACTACTGCTGGAACACCACTAAAGCAAGCAGTTCAGTACGGTTTGTGTAGTCATAAATATTTGTAGCTGGATTGTGCCCTCTGAAAAATCTGCCATGACAAAATCACGGAATCACAGAATTTTCAGAGTTGGAAGGGACCTCTAGAGATCATCTACTCCAACTCCCCTGCTAAACCAGGGTTGCCTAGAGCACATCACTCAGGGCTGCATCCAGGCAGGTCTTGGAGATCTGCAGAGAAGGGGACCCTCACTAGAAAGAAGTTTTTCCTCCTATTTCAATGGAACTTCCTGTGTTCCAGCTTGAGCCCGTTTCCCCTTGTCCTCTCACTGGCAACCACTGAAAAGAGTCTGACTCCATCCTCCTTCAACCCACCCTTTAAATACTTGCAAGCATTAATAAGGTCTCCCCTCAGCCTTCTCTTCTCCAGACTAGAGAGCCCCAGCTCTCTCAGCCTTTCCTCATAAGGGAGGTGCTCCAATCCCTTAATCATCTTGGTTGCCCTACGCTGGACTCTCTCCAGTAGTTCCCTGTCCCTCTTGAACTGGGGAGCCCAGAACTGGAGGCTGTGTTCCAGTTGTGGCCTCACCAATGCAGAGTAGAGGGGGAGAATGACCTCCCTTGACCTATCTCCCTGACCACACTCTTCCCTGTGCAGCCCAGAATTCCATTGGCCCTCTTTGCAACAAGGGCACGTTGCTGGCCCATGGATAGTCTGGGTAGTCTATCTACCAGGACGCCCAGATCCTTCTCAGAAGTGCCTTACAGCAGGTTCACCCCTAACTTATATTGGTGCCTGGGGTTCTTCCTCCCCAGGTGCAGGACCCTACACTTGCCCTTGTTGAACCTCATTAGGTTCTTCTCTGCTCAGCCCTCCAGTCCGTACAGGTCACACTGGATGGTGGCACAGCCCTCTGGAGTTTCAGCCAGCCCTCCCGGTTTGGTGTTGTCAGCGAACTTGCTGAGGCTACACTCTGTCCCCTCATTGAGGTCATTGATGAGTATGTTGAACAAGACTAGACTGAGTATTGAACCCTGGGGGACACCACTGGTTACAGGCCTCCCAGTGGACCCTGTTCCATTAATCACAACCCTCTGAGTTCTGTCACAACCAAGACTCAATACCTCACTGCCCCCTTGTCTAGTCCACATTTCCTCAGTTTCCTAATAAGGATGTTATGGGAGACAGCATCAAAACCTTGCTGAAGTCAAGGTAGATGACATCTGCTGCTCTCCCCTCATCCAGCCAACCATTTCATAGAAGTGGTTCTACCACATCATAGAAGGCCATCAGATTGGTCAAGCATGATTTACCCTTGGTAAATCCATGTTGACCACTTCCATTAACTTCCTTTTCTTCAATGTGTTTGGAGATGACATCCAGAATGAGTTGCTCCGCTTCCTTCCCAGGTACGGAGGTGAGAGTAACTGGCCTGTAATTCCCTGGGTCCTCCTTCTTGGCCTTTTTGAAGACTGGAGTGATACTGTCTTTCCTCTAGTCCTCAGGCACTTCTCCTGTTCTCCATGACTTTCCAAGCGTCTGCCATCTCACCACTCATGGGTGAATCCCGTCAGGGCCCATGGACTTATAGATATCTAGTTTGGCCAAGTGGTCTTTAATCCAGTCCTCCTATACCGAGGGAAAGTCTTCCTTTCTCCAGACCTTCCTTCTTGCTTCCAGAGGGATTCATGGGGGACACCTTTATCAGTGAAGACCAAAGTTCTGAAAATAGGAACTGCATTTGCGATAGATAGCATAGTGCACAAAGAGTTTAAAATTTTATTTGATACATACTGGGGCTGTGTAACTCTGATTACATTTGTTTGTTTGTTCCTTATGATGCAGGACTTCAAGATGACAGGAAGAGAGTTTCTTGAACTAGATTCTGTGCACCACAGACTATATTTGGAAAGATTTAAGCGGATGGAAATCATACAGAAGATACTCAGTGAGCTTCCTAAAGCAGATCAGTAAGTGCTGGTAAAATAAATGAAGATAAGTGCCTCCAATATTTCAAGTCTTTTGGAGGCTTTTCTCTTCACTTACTCTTGTGTTGCAAATGTTCCTTGCAGTTGCAAAAAAATACTCAATTCTGCTTATTACTGTCTAGAAGATAAAACTCGTTTTGTGTTTTCTGAAGTGTGGTTAGTTTGCTGTTCTCTCCGGTGCTGCCCAGCTGGTTCCTGGCACAGGCTCCCTGATCCTTAAGGTTCTGGGATGGCTGATCAGCCCTGCCTGGCTCTGAGCGCTCGTGCAGTCCTGTGCTAGAGCTAATAAATCCTCTAGGAGCTCTAGGAATGTTAGTGATAAGGCAGATTGTTGGAAATAAGGCAGGTGCCTGTGGTTCTCCAGGAGTCATCTTGTGTCCAGCAGGCTTGGCCTGGCCTGGGACCAGAACTGAGTGGGCACCAACCTGCTGGTTTCTGCGTTTCAGGAAGGTGAAACTTGAGGTACCAGGTGGTGGTGGACATCCTGCAGGCTCATCAGCAGGGTTCTGTGCAGCACAAAAACCAGCTAAATGCCTTCCTAGCCTCACAAACAACCTTTTTGTGTTTTGTGATGCTGCATTTAACCACAAAACCTTACTGAACCTGAACCTGTTCTGTAAGGAGCTGTTTGTGTGTGTGTGTTTTATCTTGGATGAATCCTGTATAAATAAGAGTAATCGGAAGCTTCTTTTATTTTTATTTTTGTAATGAGACTTAATTGCTGGTTTAAAAAACTGCCAGTAGTAACACAGGGCCACCTCACAGAGGTGAGAAAGAACAACTTCAAGGCTTTATCCCTCCCATTTCAGTCAGGATCTGCTGTGCTCGCATTC
This sequence comes from Scolopax mira, assembly GCA_004320125.1. Classification (NCBI taxonomy): domain Eukaryota; kingdom Metazoa; phylum Chordata; class Aves; order Charadriiformes; family Scolopacidae; genus Scolopax; species Scolopax mira. The sequence goes on from BJBW01008293.1 coordinate 81,954, forward strand.
AATTTAGAACAGTTCCACTTCTTCAGAAGAGCTGGGGAGCAAAGGGGGAGGCAGATTCCTCAGCGGTGAGGTGGTACAATCTTTATAAAAACTGTGGTACCTGGGGACTGCTGGGCCTTGAAAAAAAATAGCTGCTGGGGTGTGAGACTTTGTTTAAAATGATCCTGACAGGACTGTCCGAAATTTGTATATGGAGGAGGGAGGTCACCAATGGCTGTGAGGGAAGAGGTAGCATCCTACAGTCAGACCGAGAGAAATCTGGCTTACCAAAGTTCTTATTTTTAACAGTAGGGAACTAGTATAAAAACAAAACAAACAAACTCCAAATAGCCCTCCCTTCCAAACCCAACAAATCTTCCCCTTGCAAAAAAATAACCAACAACAATCAAAATCCAGCTCATCCATTCTCCCTTTCTTTCCTTTCACGTGGTGCAGCAGTTCCATGTAGCAGTGAGTAGATTCTGCTGGTCCTAGATACATTAATGGGCTCTGTTTTGGATTCTCAAATACACTGCTAACTTTTAATTTTGATCCTCTACCTGTATGTATACGCACACGGGCATTTCACCACCTGTGGTTTTAAAAGTACCAACAGAATGACATGGCTGTTTTGCAGGGTCTGTGCTCTGGGGACGTTCTGTGAATGGCATCCAGGATTGGGAGAATGGTGATTTGAAAAGCAAATAGGCCCCTTTCTTTTTAACCCCCCCCCAAAAAGAAACATGGCTCCTAAATAAGGGCAAGAGAGAATGACAGTTGAATTGTTAGTAGCTTGTTTTCACGTTAGAAAATCTGATGTGTACCAAGAATCAGTCTTTTCCTCATCAAAATGAGAAGCAGTTGGTGTCATTGATGTTAAATGTTTCTAATGATTTAGATTTTACAGAATTGGCACTTGCATCTCTGGAGCCTTTTTTGTACAGTTTGTCAATCCTTAATGTTACTCTAAGCATTAAAATGTAGAAGAGTTCGAAATAGGCGGATTTTTAAAAAATCATGTATTTTAATTGGTAAATGGTTTAGAGATTGTCACATTTGATAATTTAGCAAATAAATATACCATTTGGCCTAGCATAAATTTTGTGACCAAGAATTTTATTTTCTTGGGGCTTTAGTAGTAAATACAACTTATGACGCATTTTAAAAATACACTTTTAACATAATAACATTGGCACAGCCTCAAAATCAGAGTGCCTCCCAGTTCATTGCTTTGCCTGGCAGTAGTTATCACTTCAGGAATTTTAGATTTGTGGAAACCTAAAGAGTTGTCTCCACTAAAGTTGTCTCCAACCTAAAGCAAAGAGTTGTCTGTGCCAGGTATAATGCAAAAGATAAGGCAGAACTTCCTTCTGGAGTCAAAGGAAATAAATCACAATCTGTTCCTCAGGCTTGTGAAATTGGCACTATTTCCCCTCCTCTCTCTTGCCTTCCCTGCTGGGATGGAGTGTACTGGACTGGAAGCTGTTTGTCAAGATATTAAATGCTGGCTATCTCCAACCAGACGTTCTTCTGTTCTGCCTTTGCTGTTTTACAGATTGCAACAGGAGCAGCTGCTCTAAGCCCTCTGTTAAAAACATGGCACTTAGCAGAATCCACTGTTATCAAGGGAAAAATAGAAGCTCTGGTTCTGTAAAACAGTATGTCACCTTTAGCATAACCTCCTAGCAAGGTAGGACCTTTAATTCCCGTGTTTCTTGCATGAAAGGAAGTCTTTACAGCCCTTCAGCCTACAGAAACAATACAAATGATCTGCCAGCAGCTTCTGAGATCCTTTCTGCAAGATCTCTGTTTCCCCCAGTTATCCCACCTGATCTGCTCTGTGAGCTCTTATGCTGAAACTAAATCCATACTTTTGGGTAAGCAGGCTAGAAACAAGGCCGGTTACAGGAGCTGGCTGTGATTATAGGTATTTATTTATTTTTAATTCCTTTTGAGAAAACATTCTCCTTAGAAACAAGAGTTTAAATTCTCTGTGTTTTTAGTTTATGCACACGTATCTTCTTCTAGGCTTTTAGTGAGTGGAACAGGATTTACGTTAAGGTCGTGTAATTCCAAGGCAAAGTTAGTAAGAGCTGCACCAAGCCTGCAAAGTGAAACAAGATCTGCAAATTAGTAACTGCTGATTAGGAGAGCAAATTTCATGATGTTTTCATTAGCTATAATAATAATAATTTAAAAAAAGCATTGAAAACTCTTCTCAGACCTTTTTGTTGCTTCATTCTTGAGGTGTGTGTAAACACAGGCATGTAGCAAAGGACGCTGTACTGGTTGGTTTTGGAAATACATACTCTCCATTTTGCACCTCTCTTACCTCTTACTGTAACGCTCAGAATTGTAGCACTGAGTAAACCAAACTTTTTTTTAAAGTTCTGAATATCTGAAGCGACTTTCCTTCTTTCACAGGAACCTTTGTAATCATGGATCATACTTCCTTGCAGCAAATTCAAGTATATGTGGCTTAGCAGCAAATAACTTCTTCAGGAACATCCTACACGTCAGAAAGGCTTCCTTCATCACTGCTTTGCCCATGGCTGTGGTTCCATTTCTTTCAACAACAGCAGTTTATGAAGTTTTTGTGCATGAGCCTTTGTTCTCAGGTAAAAAAACCTCCTTATTCCTTGTTTTCAAAAGTGCTTTTCTTGCTGTACATGGTGTAACACTAGAGGAGCTAGTGTTAGCTCCTCTGCTTTTCTGTAACTTTTAGTAACTGCTTTTCCTCTGCAGAACAGGGGTCTTGAACTCTTGCAGGGTTTGAAAAACAGATCACTTAGTGCATTGGGCAGCAGCAAGTTCTTGAAGCTGAGTGGGAAAGTTGATACATAGAATCATAGAATGGTTACAGTCGGAAGGGATCTTAAACATCACTGGGTTCCAACCTCCCTGCCATGGGCAGAGATGCCTTGCACTAGAGCAGGTTGCTCAAAACCCCATCCAGGCTGGCCCTGAACACCTCCAGGGATGGGGCATCCACAGCTTCTCTGGGCAACCTGTTCCAGTGTCTCACCACCCTCACAGTAAGGAATTTCTTCCTCATATCTCATCTAAAACTACCATCATTTAGTTTTAAAACCATTACCTCTCATTCTATCACTACACTCCCTGATAAAGAGTCCCTCCCCATCTCTCCTGTAGCCCCCTTCAGGTACTGGAAGGCTGCTCTAAGGTCTCCCTGGAGCTTCCTCTTCTCCAGGCTGAACAACCCCAACTCTCTCAGCCTGTCTTCACAGGAGAGGTGCTCCAGCCCTCTGATTGTTTTTGTGTCCCTTTGTTGGACTGTGTATCGTGCCACACCACGTCCTTCCTGTATTTATATGTGTTTATAAAAAACATTGTTACGCATGATTTTTAGCGTATTTCGCTCCAAGTTATGCAAAAGTGACTGCAACAAAGAACTTTCCCCCATCTGTATGATTTCATTTGAAGGTCAACTTTAGGGCAATAAATTCTTCATGGGCTGTAATGGGAGTGATTCTTTTTTGCAAAAGTAAGAGTCCTCCTTTCCAAACTTTCTACATACCTGCACGCTCGGCTGCTGCCCCGGAGCGATGCGAGCGTGGACAGCGAGACGTTTTGTTTGTCGCGCAGGTGAGCTCAACTGTGAGGTCTGTGCCGTGGTCAGAGGAGGATTGGTAGGAGCAGTCCTGGGGGGCTTCTATCCCATTTTCCTGGCTCTCCCTGTGAACGCCAGCCTGGCGGCCAGGTACGTCTTATTAACCTGCAACGAGTCAAATGTATTTGTTGGTCAGACCTTCAGTTTTCATTTTAAATTCTGTGTGTTTTTAGTCTGTGCACACCTATCTTCTTGTAGGCTTTTTGTACATGGGAGGGGATTCACATTAAGGTCACTAATTACAAGACAAAGTTATTAAGAGCTGCACCAAGCCTGCAAAGTGAAACAAGATCTGTAGATTGGTAACTCTAAAGCACTTTTCTTGAGCTGGAACCTTCTAAGCTGCCCACGATGTGCCTGGGCATGTGAAATTTTGGCTGCTGAGACATCAGGGTAGTTTATAGCATTTATCCAGAGAGCTCAGCACCACCAGTTGAATTTAACTTAGGAGAAGAAGGAGAAAATGAATAGCTACCTAAATATTTTCAATGACTTTCATGTTAAATCTTGATGCTTAAATGGGATGGAAAAAAAAACCCAAGTAAGTTTCTAAGTTTCTACCCCTGTTTGTGTTGTTTAGGTATTCCTCGTCTCCCCTGCCAGGGAAAGAAAATCTATTACGCTTCTGGCTCACAACTGCTCAGCCTGTCTTTAGAAAGATGAGTTTGGGTGTACTTGTACAGCTTCTGACTGGATTATTTCTTGCCACTAAACATCATGGTATATACCTCAAAGTACTGGAGCGGATGAACGCTAGGGGGGATCCTGAGGAGCTACAAGACTGAAGTTAAGCAACTTTTCAATTGCCTTGGATAAATAACCAGAATAAATAAATAAAGAAGTTGTTCCCTGCTGTATTTTTTTAATAGAAAAACAAAGTTAAGGCTCTGTGCTGGCATTCTTCATAGTTCTGAACTTACACGCAATTTAAGTTTTCCATTATGTCCAGCTTGGGAATATACCTGAATAACAGCTGTATAAGGACAGGTGTTTTTCTTTGGAAATGGGGGGAAAAAAACCCTATTTCCTGCTTAGTGTTTGGCTCTAAAGTGATGCTATATCATTTAGAAGGTGCATAAAAGAGTATTACTGAAAAAGGGTTTTTTCTTTGTAATGCAAAGCACAGTGACTTGAAAAAAAAGAGGGAAAAGGAGGGTCAGTGCAAGGTTTTTCTAGAGATTCCTTAAAATCTGAGTATTTTTCTGCCTGAACTTTCCTCCATTCTGCTATAGCACACAACTTGTCACAGGGTTACCCCCTCTGGACTGTTACAAGGGTCCCGCTATACGCTGTAGAACAATAGGGAATGACACTCATGTCAGACTTCCCAGCATATTTAAAAAAAAAAAAAAAAAAGCCTAGTTAGAATAAATTTTATCCTTGTAACCAGTTTGCCTCGAAATTAGCCTTTTCCTGAAGTGAGGAACTGTGTAGGAGGCCTTGAATGGCCAGTGCTGTTGCTGTGGTATCTCAGCTACCTCTAGTTTTAAGATTAGTGGTCCAGTGTAATTCACCTATGAGTCAGGTTTGTGTTCATCTCAGCAACTGAATGTTCTAGAGCAAGAGAAATTGCTCTTTTTCCTACTGCACGAGGTACCTTTAGTGTATTCTGCAGTTTGAGAATTAAATCAGGACGTTTTGTACCAAAGCAATCATCTCAATCTGACGTATGGTCTAAACTGTAAAACCTGTAGGATCACTGGTCAGCCATCACCTACGCTTTGGTAAAATTCTACATTCTCCAGAGATGTTCATGGAAACATGAGAATTCTTAGTAAGAATTAAGAATTCAGCATTCAGACCCTTAATTGCATTGGTTCAAAATTCATACTTTAGCACTGCTGAAAAATGTATTAAGAGGTTAATCACGTTTATTTTTTTCCTAACAAATTTGTCCTTACAGCAGGGAAATCATGCACTCTATTTCTGCATAACCCAAAGTAGTGGCCTGATTTGTTCAGGGAAGGCCAAAGTATCTTTAAGACTGAAAATTAATGGCTCAGTGATTATTGCAAAGTGTTTAACAAGAAAAGAGTTAAGATATTGTAAACAGATCCCAATGCTTTTTTTTTAAAGAAAAGTGTGAGATTCAAAACCACCTTCCATTCCATGACCTATTTTCATTTTGGTATCAACTCAAGTGATAACTTTTCTACGAGCAATCAAAATACATGCTCTGCCATTGAATAATCTGATGTAGACAAACCCCCTTTTTTTAAGATACTAATTTCTTAGGGTGAAAGGTGACAATTGTATGTAACAAGGGGAAAAAAAGGTCTTGTTCCTCAATGTTTTGAAACTTATTGAAAGCCAAATGTTTGTTTCCAGCATAACTGATGAACGCACAAATTGCAAATCTGTATTTTAAGCATTTGGGTCAGTCGTGTCCCAGGTGGGCTGTACTTGGGCTGGAAGGGTGGTGTGGCTCTAAAAAAGGAAGCTTTTCATTTGTACATTGGGTACTTCTCCTTAAACAACTAAAAAGTTCTTAAAAGGAAGTTAAAGACTGAAACTGCTTCAGAATTCACTGACAGCACCGTGGTGTCCTGCTAAATTCTAGTGTGAAGGAGTGTCCTCTGGGAACGTTCCTTCCCACCTCCATTGGACACGTGGGGTAGAACGTACCCCCTACACTTCTCAAGAAGTCAAAGGATGAGCTTTTACCAGTTCTTGGCCTCCCACCAACCGTAACAAACCCCTCACAAGCTCTGCCTCCCTGGTTGAAAACCTGAGTTAGTGCAGGGTTTAGTTGTATCCTTTCTTGTAGAAACAAGCCGGTCGCAGCCCCTCTACCCCAGCAACAGCTTTTCTTGCCTTCCTAGAATGCATCTGTCTAACATACACCCTACAGGGAGGGATTTTTGACTACCCCAAGTCACAACTACTGCCAAAAGAACACAGAGAGGCTGGCTGTAGGTAAGAATCAACAGAAATACAAAAAGCACTAATTTTATCTTCTATATGTACTCTTTTTTAATGGTGAAACTCACACAAGTTATTCCACACCTCATCTACCCTGTACCTGCCCTAGTCCAGCTCCCCACATCTTCCTGCTAACGAGCAAAGGCAGAATTGTTTCTCCAAATCTCCATATTTCACTTAAATTGGGTGAAAAACTGTAGAATCAGATACAGTCAATGTGCAATTTTACATAGGGTGTTCTTCAAACACAGCCCGTTTGAACGACCCCCATGGCTAATATATCCTTCAGACAGAGCCTAACAAACAGCAAACACAACCCTATAGAGAGTACTGTTGCTCTTGAACTACAAGCTCTAGAGAACATAAGTTTTTTTTAAAAAAAAATCAGTGAATTTACAAAAGGCCTTTGTTTTTCATAGGAAAAACCAATTAGTTTTGATAGTTGGAGAAATCTGATAATCTGGAAGAACTAAGAGATGCCAAGTTTTAGAATGTGGTTCCCTGCATTTACATTACTTTCATCTCTCCAGGCAGCCAGAGATCTCAGAAACACCGATTATTATTTTTTCCTCTCGGATGCTGCCAAGTTCTTCAGAAGAATAGAGGGAGAAGTTAATTTCAATGCCATTAAGAGTCACAGCACACAAATCAAACCATAAAGGACTAACAGAGAACCGAGCGTGAAATTGCTTCTTATTTAAATGGGAAATAGTCTTCAAGTGGCTGGGGGGTGGAGAAATATTAGAAAAATGAAGGCAGCATCACCACGAAGTTTAACACTGATGGTACCGGGTACGTACAATTTAACAAACACAAATTTCAGAATCGAAAGGTGTATATTCTACAACTGGAAGCCAAAAGAGCAGAGCACACAAGTATTGCTTTTACATTTGTTAAGTGATATTTTTTGTGAAATGCTGCTTTTTATCAAGCTGCAGACTACCTTCACTGGAAAGCCAGCACGCTATTTAACTGCTCTCTACAGATAAAAGCATTTAACAGAAATCAAAGAGTGCAGCGCATGGATTGCTCTGGAGCTTTAAAAGTGTTCTGTCCCTTCAGCACCCTCAAACCTTTTGTCACGCTCACTCTGGTGTTTAGAAATAACAATTCGATGAAAGACGATGGTTTAACAGCACGTTATTAAGCAGTCATCAAAACTTCAGAACCTAGAAATGGGACAGAAAGGAGGAAGAAGCCAATAGACCACAGAAGTGTTTATGTAAGTATTCTGCTCCTCCATGGTTTATTCATCAAACGCATCCACATTAATAAAATATTAAGAAAGAAAAATAACTAAATTAAAGGGAGGGGTGGTTCTCAGAAGTACAACCCTATCTTTGGTTCAAGGAATAAAGCTTTTGTCTTGTCCTCACCACAAACTTAACTTGAAAGACAGATGAGTGAGAACCTTTCTCCTGCGAACCCTGATCCATTCCATCTTGTTTTCCAACAGATGACCCACACCGAGAGCAACAAAAAGATTTTCCCCCATTTTTGTAATGAACCACCCAATTAAAGCAAGAAGAAAAAGATGAAAAAACATTTGAGCCCGTAAATTGAAAGATCAACAGGTCCGATTTTATTATGGTAATTGTATTCTTATCTGGATGGCACATAATTACAAAGGAACATTTACAATATATTTTCAAGTATTAAGTTATGTCATTTCAAGGCTTCCACTTCAAAAAAGCTACATTAAGAATACACCATACAGATAGTACAGTCGGTTAGAATTTCAAATAACTTCCTCCCCTCTATTTGGTTTAAATATGATTCAGTAGGCACTAGAAATGCCTGCAGCCACTTACTCTCTTGGGACTTGACCTCGTTCTCGTACCGGTATACATCACTTTGCATGTCAGCTACTCTCAGACACAGCTCACGGGTAATTTCATGACTAGAGCAATGTGCAGGTTCACAACAGAGACCAGAACTACGTCCCTGACCTCTACCCTTCAGCGGTGATGCAAAAAGAAAGAATGCATATTTAAGTTCACTTAAAAAAACCACTTCTACGCGGAAGTAACTGTAAAAACGCGATTGTAACATCCCATACTTGCTACATTAGTGTTTCTCTTTTCATCAAGCACGTTAGAACTTCAAAACGAAGCACGTTTGTGAAGTCTGAGTTAGGCAGATGGAGCCTAGGGTCGAGCCTAACTCCAATTATTCCATGTCTCAGTCAGTACAGGCCTCGACGGTGAACCCTGCGGCCCCGGTACAAGCCAGAGCTGCAGGGGGGTTACACCGCTCCGAGACTGAAACCCTGAGCAGCCTCGTGATGGCCCCACAGAGGTGGAAGGTAACGGAGCCCGCCAAGTCTCTTTTGTGCTGGCAGTATCCCCTGAACAGATGGAATTCTGCAGACAGCGGAGTTAAAACCTGTTTGATAGGACATTGTCTTTTAAAAAAAAAAAAAAACCCAACATCTTGGATGACAGTAAAATGATCCCAGCATTCAACCTTTTGGTTTTATGGTTGGTTTTGTTTTTTTTTTAACCAAAGACAGCAAAAGCCCTGTTACCTCTTTATTCTCATTTCTTATACTACCTTTTAAAATAAAGCAGGAAATGTGGCCAGCAGCTGGTCCCGTCTCTTCTGCCCCAACACAGCTGAATCCACTTTAGCATAAAGAAAAACAAGGATGCTAAATACACATATACTTTATCACACAGTGATGTTTCACAAAGAAGAATCAAAACTCCTTTTATACTCATCAACACTTGACAGGGTCTAGCACCAATAAAGCAAATTGCTGTCAGAAAATGCTTTCACCATCTACTTAGCCTTAAACACAAAATTTAAGGCTTTAAGGAACAAGACTTCAGAAACACCAAATAGAAGTTTTTTTTTAAAAGAAGTTAATCAATTTAACCATTTTAGGAAAATCTATTCTTTGTGAAACCTCACTTTACATATTATCATTTTCACAATCCTTCTTCCCCCAACTGACATACATATAAGCAACCTAAACATTATATTACAACTGAAAAAACAACCCACTCGTCTTTTGTGATAGGGAGAAACACTGACTAGTACAAGAAAACACACGCTACTGTTTGTCAAACTATTTTTTCTCCTATCTCAGTTAATTATGGAGCACTTTTCAAATCATTAGCCTCAAGGTACATATTTGCTCATCTCCAAACTGTGCTTAATTATTCTATAAAGTTATAGATTTCTGGATACTGTAAGAGGCTAATTAAGAACTCTACAGTAAAATTAGGCACATGCATACACATGCAATACCTTTAAATTTTAAAGCTACTTTGAAGTAACACAGGAATTTCAGTGTGCACAGGCACAGAGATTACTTATGGGAAGCTAAAGTAACGAGTTACTTCGATGCACTGCATTCTTCAAACCACAATTCTCGTTAGAGATCCATGCAACAAATGACTCCTCTGCATTAGGATTCCACTGTACAGATATAACCAGTGTTCAGGTTCTGTTTAATCGGGGAAAACTCCGCATCAGGAATTAGAGCAAGCTAGAGAAGGCCTTTTTAAAGGTACCGTGCATCCCTAACACTAGGCAGTATTTTAAACCAACAGGTCACGATTTTTTTTCCCATTTAAAAAGCAATTTACTTACACTTTTGTCTGTCCCCTGTGATAAAAGGCTGTAAATGTCACATCCCCCTCATTAGCACATTTTCCCTTTTCAGCTCACCAGATATTTATCAGAAAATTCCTATTTCAAATAGCATAAGCATTTATTTCAAAACATAGCTCATGTATTGCTACTATGTACATATTCATTTAAAAAAAGGAAAAAGGGAAAACAGCTAATTAGAATGATGTGACCGTAATTTTCACTATTAGTTATCATCCAGAGCTAGAAACATTTTGGCAGAGTAGGCCAAGGACCAGAGAAATCATTTCCTGAACCAGTCATTACAAGAGACTGGCATAAGCAAAGCAAGCTGTCTGATACCGCATTATGGGAATATATTGATCCTTACCAGGTTGCGAGGTGGAAAACGACTGTTCTTTAACCCCTACACAACGGAGCCTGGCAGGGCAAGCACCTAAAAGAGAAACTGTCAGAGAGGTTTTAATAGTAATGTATAACTGAGATGCAGTACAATTTTATATGCATGCTTTCTTTTGCCGATCATTACTATTTGCTTAAGTCTGTCCAGTGACGATGTCTTAATGAAGTGTTTTTTTTTTTTTTTTTTTTTTTTGGTTTGGTTTTCTAAGCAAGCATTTTCGGCTCCTCAGGAAAAGCAGGCTAGACATTTATCTGACTCAAGACCGGGTAGTCAGCGTTATCTTTACCGGCAACTGCGAAGCGGAACCGAGCACACCTTCACGCCTCAGGTCGGCACGATCTTTTCACCCAAGCGCTGCGAGCGGGCTCTGGCGGCACCTCCGCGTGTAACGCGCGTGTGTCAGTTTGCACGATAACTACCGCCCTGCTGTACACGGCTTTGCACAACTCTCATGCCAAACGGGCTCAGACCACTACCGTCCACACGCCAGATTTACACGACCTTTAAGCAAGGCCACCATCTGGCTCCCAACGTGCCGTTCAAGAGACTTTCTTTTTTTTTTTGTTGTTGTTATCCTGGCCACTTAGGTGCCAGGTTCCCCTCCTCTGCATCTCCCCCAATACCACCCCATCACCACTGTATTTATTCTTTTCCTCCGCACCATCGCCTGCTTCCTCCGCCACGACGCGAGGCCCCTTAGGGGCGAGAACCCCACGAGTACTTGCAGCAGGTACTTGAACCCTACATTTTGAAGGAGGCCGCCGCTCGCCGAGCACAGATGGAGCAGAACTCCACCGACACCTGATCCCGGTCCACGTGGAGGCAGATCCCGCCGGGGGCCGCCCACTCCTCCTCCGTCTCCCTCACCACCGCCGCCTCCTCCTCCAGGCTGGGAGGCCGGGAGCTGGGCAGGGCGTAGTCGTGGTCGCTGCTCTCGCCGGCGGGATGGAGATGGTGGTGGTGGTGATGGCGGCGGGGGGTGCCCGTGTCCCTGAAGAGGCTGGTGCTGAGCTGCAGCCCGCCGGCGCGGATCCCGGCTAAGCGGCTGAGGAGCTGCCCGAGAGCGCTCTGGTTAGCCAGCACGGCCCGCAGGTAGCTGCTCTCCCGCTCCAGCTCCCGCAGGCGGCGGCTCAGGCCGCGGTTGCGGTCCCGCAGCTGCCGGTTCTCGGCAGCCAGGCCCTGGAGGCGGCTCTCCAGCCCCAACACGTACTGCTTCTTCTTCAGCCGGTTCAGCCGCGCCGCCGCCGCCGCCTTCAGCCGGCTGCCAGCCCCGCCGCTCCTCCGCCCGGCCGCCGCCGGCCTCTGGCCCGGGCCCGGCGGGGGAAGCGGCTCCGGTTCCCCACAGAAGCAGCCGCTCAGCTCTGCGTCCAGGTCCCAGTCCGGCCGGGCAGCCTCCAGCAGGTCTCCCAGCTCCAGCCCCGGGAACCAGTCCTCTTGCTCCCACACCTCCAGCGGGCCACCGGGCGCCTCCGCTTCCTTCTCCTGCCGCCGCGGCTCCAAGGCGCCCGCCTCCCGCCGCGGCGGCTGCTGTTGTTTGGGCCGCGCGGGCCCCGGATCCCCTTCCCCGCCGCCATCCCGCCCTCTCGGGGCCTGCCCCGCGCCGGCGAGCGGCCAGACGGCGCCCGAGGGGCTCGCTCCGCCGGAGGAGGCGGCCAGCAGCTGGGTGAGGCTGTGGCGCATGGCGGCGGCGGCGGGCGAGGGGCCCGGCGGGGCGGGCGGGCGCCTGAGGCGAGCGGCGGGAGGCTACGGCCCGGCGCGGCCGCCGCGGGGGCTGTCGGGAAGCGGCGCGCGGAGGGGAGGGGGACCCGCGCCACTGCGCCCGCGCGCGGGAAAAGCGGCGGCCCTGAAGGGTATGAGGGGTATTTGGTGAGGGGAAGGGTGTGAGGTGTGTTTGAGGTGGGGTCTGTTTGCGTGAGGGTTGGTTTGGGGGGTGGGGAGGGGTGAGGAGTGCATCTGTGTGAGGGTTGTTTGAGGGGGCTGCCTGTCTGTATGCGTGAGGGTTGAGGAGGTGTGTGAAGGAGGTCTGTTTGTGTGAGGGTGGGTTGGTGGGGGGTTGAGTGGTGTGTGTGTGTGTGAGGGCTGTTTGTAAGATGTCTGAGGACGGGTGTGTGAGGATTGTTTGGGGGGCAAGGGGTAGATCCTGTATGTGTGAGAGTTGAGGGGGGGTGTGAAGGAGGACTGTGTGAGGGTTGCGTTGGGGGGGGGGGGGAAGGAGTGTGTGTGAGCACTTTTGAAGGTGTATGTGTGTGTGAGGGTTGCGTTGGGGGGGGGGGAGGATGTGTGAGTTGTTTGAGGGGGCTGCATGTGTATATGTGAGGGCTGAAAGGGTGCGGGAGGGAAGGAGGGCTGTGTGAGGGTTGTTTTGGGAGGGATGGGATGTGTATGTGTGAGGGATGTTGTGGGAGCATAAGGTGTGTAAGGAGAGGTCTGTGCGCATGAGGGTTGTTTGGGGGTGAGGGAAGGTCCTGTATGTGTGAGGGTTGTTGAGCGGGTGAGGGGTGCGTGTGTGAGGGTTGTTTGGGGGTGTGAGGTGTGTCTCTGTATGATGTGGGGGTCTCTGTGTAAGGGATGTGAGTGAGGGATGTGTGTGAGTGAGGAAAGGTGTATGTGTGAGGGAAGTCTCACCAACAGACTCGGCCTAAAGAAAGCAAATGGCCCAAGGGAAGATGCTGCCAGAGGCCAGCATGGGCTGGGCCAGGGGTGTGTGGGGCTGTTCTGTCATACAGTGAGTGGGTGTCCCCTTCCCAGATTTAGACTATATAGTACCTATTTCCAGGTGCTCTTGCAGTCACTGGAGGGAAACAGGCACTAATCGCTGCGTATTGACTAATTGGAGCAGGGTGGCCAACCAAAGTCCTACCCTGTTCCTTCCTCTCAGACCCCAGGCCTAGTTTGTAGCCTGGGTCAGTTGGTGTTTACACTGCAGATGCCTGCATTTAGATTAATTAAATGTGCATGTGAGGTGGGCACGTCAAAGGGGAAAGATGGCTGAAAAGTGGGAGGATGTGGTCCATAAAAGTGGTGTGGAATGACACTTGTAGAAGCCAGAATGAAAAGATAGTCTGTTTCTTTGTCCAGCACGTAGTGGAGCACTTCTTCTCCTGGCTTTGTTCCAGGAGAGTCTGAAGAAAGTTCAGAAGACAAGTCTACTGAGAGCTACTACTTATTTAGAAGCCAGATCTGGTTCAGCAAGTCCTTGAGAACTGGTCACGAGGTGGAGGATCTTCTGGACATTTCTGTAAACTTCTTAACATGTGTCTCAATGGATACCAGGTTTGATGCAATGCTGCTGCTTTGTAGATGCTCAGGACCAAGAGCTACCCAAGCCACTTACCCTTTCAGTTACCCCAAGCTATGTATACATGCACACAGAGTATGTATACACACCCACAAGGTACGTATACACATATACAGACACCAGGAAAGAACCTGGGGAGCTCTGGAGGCAGCTGCCTACAGCTCAAGTGGGGGATACCATTTGGCCCATCACGGGTTTTTTTTGTTGGAGAGTTCAAGAGCAGGAACTGAAATTCAGCAGCCAAACACCTCCTGCGTGGCTGGGCGAGAGGCAGGAGGGAGTGCTGACAGCAAAGGGAAAGATTATGGGGTTTTTTTTGGTCAAAAGCTGCCAGACATACGCCCTTGTATTTTGTGCGGCCCTGCTATTTTCTCTACAGAAAACACCCAATAAACAGAAAACGCTTAAACGGGCAGAACATCTAGAACCTCAGCCTGTTTCAAAGACTGTTGAAATCACCCAGAGACCTGTCCATATATTTCAAGCTGAACAGGGATATAAATAATGCTGTGACATTAAATAAAAACAACTGTGGAAATGCACAGGGCTGTCAGACAACAGTACACAATAATTTGCTTGAGAGCCAGGTGACATAATATCCTTACTGTTCTGACCTGTTCAGCTGTTGAATCGTGGCTGTTTATGACAGTGACATTACAAGGTGGGATTTCTTTCTTGGAGCTGCAGTGTAACCTCTTCCAGGCCCAGCCTCTGCTGAACTTCAAGGGAGAATCAAATGCAAAAGGCTAAGGGTTGGAGCTTTGGTCCATCTTGGAAAATAACGTGGGTTTAACCGTAAAAAAATTAAAATCTATGATACAGCACAGGTTTGGACTAAATAAATTCATATTTTACGTTTTCCACCCTCATCTTTCACGTCCCAGGTTTGACTAGTTCAACAGTCCCCACTCAGTATGTAGAGCTCTTGCTTAGGTAAAAGGTAGGTAACAAAAAAAAAAAAGGCTAGAGAACAGTCCTTTGAGGAAGATTTAAGGTGGTAAATACTTTACAGAGAAATCAGAAGATGCTGTCATGGAAAGGAGAAGAACCCAGTGGTGCGTTGCAGTAGAGGCACCAGGGAGAAAGCGGCCGTTACATACTAAAGTGACGGAGTTTGACATTTAGCGCTTTTTCTTTCGTCAGTAAATCCGTACTGTGCTTTCTGTAAGCATTGAACTGCAGCAGGAGTTGGTCGTACGCCTGCTTGCTGCTTTCCAGCTGGCCTTGGAGCTCTTGGACCTTCAGATCGTTGTCCACTGCCACCGTCTCCTTGGCGAGCCGCTTGGCTGCTCTCTGCCTGGCTTTCTTGGCAGTCTCCAGCTTCTTCCCCAGCTGCTCCATTTCCCGTTCCTTGTCTTGCAGGGCTTTGCCCCGTTCCGTGGCCAGGTTCAGTAGTCGCTCTTTCTCCATGTTTGCCCTCTGCAGCTTGGCCTGCAGCTCGCTGCCCTGGGCCCGCTGCTGGCTCTCTGCCTGCTCCAGCTGTGCCACCGTTTCTTGGTGCTTCTCCTGCAGGCGTTGCAGCTGGTTTTTCAGCGAATCCACTTCCCGGGTGTAGGCGCTTGCTTGCTGGCTCTGTGCTTCCAGCAGCTCCTTTTCTCGCTCCTGGGCCCTGCGACTCTGGGAAGCACATTTCTCCTGTAAGGAGTCTAACTGCTGTGAGAGCTTTCTGGCCTGGACAATGAGCTGGAGCACTTCAGCTTCCTTCTCCTTCACGCTCTGGCTGAAGAGCGCTTTGTTCTCCTGCTGCAGGCGCTTGTTCTCCTCCAGCAGCTGCATGTGCTGTCTCCTGTGTTCGTTCTTGAACTGGATCATTTTTTCATGGTTGAAGGCCAGATCCTTGAAGCGCTCCTCCAGTTGCTGAATCCGTTGGGTCTGGGTTTTCATTTTCACAGCATCTTCTGTCCTCAGTTTCTCCAGCTCCATGTTGAGCCGCTCCAGGTCTCTGCAGCGTTTGCGCACGTCGTCTGCTTTTTTCTTCAGCATACAGATCAGGTGGTGCTGCTGTTCTAGGCGCGAATGCAGCAGATCCTTCTCACTCTTTCTCTCTCCAGGGCTCTCGCAGAGTTCCTCCAGGCCGTTTGTCACATCTTCCATGTCTTTGCCCATCTCCAGATCACTCGTGGAGTTGGCCATCCCCGCCTCTCTGTCATCCTGAGCCATGGAGCCCCTGTCTGACGTAAAGATGAGACAAAATTTTAGAGCAACCCCTTCTTTTAATGACATTCATCGTAATTAAACAGTGCCCAGTGGGTGTGTGGCCAACGCCACTGCCATGAGCAGCTGGAGTGTCTCTGGAAGGGCAGAGAAACTGGTGTGTGGGGACAGGACACCCCAAAACCAACACTGGCCTGCAGCCCTCCTTCAGCCAGGAGCACCAAGGAGAGGGATGCCAGGCTCCATGATGCAGAAGCAAAGAATATAGGCTTAATACTTACACAAGCCTATTCATTTGCTGATTACTAGCTTTGCTAATTATTCCTTCTCAAAGCGCTGTTGTTGTAGCTACAAGAAGTACCATTATATTTAGGTAAAAAGCTTGTAAGTGATAAAGCTGTAAATAATTACTTAAGCAATCCTTTTCCTCTGCCTTTATTTTTCCTCTACAGATCTGGTATTATGCATACAAGTAAAAGATGGAGGGCTACATCAAACTTCTAATTGATTTTTAAGATTTTAATAGTATAGTGCTCATTAAAAATAATAGCCTTGTCCGCCGCTTAGCAATTTATTAATAAAATAAAAGATCTATCCAATGCTAATAATTACTGAATGCCCTGTGATACAAAGGGGAGGAATTTGCCTGGGGGAATGGTTGGTCATTTGAGTTTTGACACCAACACACTGCATTACTTTAGGCATATAATTTCAAAAGTCTGTCTCCTCATGTGAAAATTAAGGAAATATTTATATGACACCGGCACTGGAATCATTATTGGTGCCTAATGATAGGGCACGTTACCCAGATTTGTGAAAAGGTGGCTTAAAGCTGATGTATGAGTTTTTAATTCACAGACAGACCTGGAATTCCTGGGCTTGGACTGGAGATGAAGATGGGACGTGGGAAGGAGACAGCTTAAAGGAAGGGTGGAAAGTACTGTAGAGCAGAAACTGAACTGAGGCCGGTGCAGTCCCTGTCCTTAGGGAGACGGTACCTCTGTCTGTCTCCACCCCCTGCACCCCCCCAGCCCCTGCTCTTCCCAGGGATCCTGCCAAAACACCCGGAAATAACAGAGGAGAGGGGGAAGGACAAAAAGGTTCAGGCCATCCCGTGGGAACACACTGAAGAGCAGGGTTTAAGAAGAGAAAAATGTTTTCTCACCAGGTGTTTTCTTTCCCCCGGTCCCGTTTGTTGCCACTCCTGCTGTGGGGTGGTTTCGGTATCCATGGAGATAAGAGGCTGAATCCGGTCACCCCAGTGCTCGCGCCAGTTGGGACTGGGCCAGCCACACCAGAGTGGTTGAAAGAGCTGGGAGTGTTTCTTAGCAAACCAAACACCTGCTGACACTCTCAGAAGCACCCAGATTTGGTAAAGGGAAGAGGATTTCCAGGAGTCTCTCTTGGCTTGTGCCCTGCGTGGGCCAGAGGAGATCACAACAGGCTCCCACCTTCTCAGAACACACCGAAGGTCCACGGTAAGTAAAGGCACAGCCCTTGCCATAAACAACTTGCAACTTCATTCAGCAGTTAACGAAAAAATCTGCCAGATAGGATCAGAGGGGAATAAAAATATACAGATGAGGAAAAAAAAAACCCAGGTGCAGGTTTTGCTGACTCCACTGGGAAAGGCAAAGAGGAGCGAGTGATGCAAATAGGGATAACTAAAACCTTTCCTTTTGTGATGCCAATAGGGATGACTAAAACCTTTCCTTTTGATTGTAAAGTGAAGAAACCAGTTTCTTGAAACTTGATCAAAACTTCATAACCTTGCATTTCTCTCTCAGTGTATTACGGATCTGGAAGGTATCACTGTAGTTGGGAATGACTGACTGGTGGAAAGCTGTTTCAGAGGAATGCCAAAAAATATCAATAACCTTATTTTTAAAAATAAGTGCATGTTGTATTATTTCAGTTAGGTATTTTCAGTACAGAATCCCTGCTAGTTTGCATGATTAGATGCAGCCATTGCCTTCAAGCACCCTCTACTAAATCAACACGATGTCCTTTAGCAGGAGGTGAAACTGATGTCATTAAGTCCTGCAGCGTTCATACCATAATCAAAGTACTTTTCCCACTGATAAAGCAGCTTTGTTCACAACCTTCCCTTCTCCTGCAGTTCATCTCACCGGGACAACTCGGACTTCTCTTGTTTATGGCAACAGTAAAAAAGTAAAGATAAGCACAGGTGCTAAAGCGCTGTTGAAAAATCTTTAAGTTAAAGGCCTGTAGCTGGATGCAGATTCTGATAACAACTTTAAAATATCTAGCATTGCTTTTCAGAGGCACTGCTGTCGCTGCCTCCACTGACCTCCTCTAAAGCTGGAAGTGCCAGGAAGACTCACTTTGGTGTGTGGTGACAACTGTCTTTACAGTTCACCTGTAACAGTCTCCACTCTCTACACCTGCTGAAAAGTATTAAAACCCAGGGAGGAACATTGACTTTTTGTACTAAAGGGCCGGCTTTTGTTACATGGCTCAGTTTCTTAGTTAACTTAAATGAACACATAATACTGCTGTGCCATTAGTTAATAATACTAATTAATTAGAAGTGCAGCACACAAGTAAATGTTATGTTCAGGTAGCTTTTCGAAATGTAAACTGAGTTTTGCTTTATTTAGTGTAGCGGTAAATGGTGTCTTGAGATAATCCCAAAGCTGGCTGTAGGATGGGCGAGAGAGAGGAGTGAGACAAAAGATCATGGAATTGTCAGTTGGAAGAGACCTCTAGAGATCATCTAGTCCAACCCCCCTGCTAAAACAGGGTTGCCCAGAGCACATCACTCAGGGCTGCATCCAGGCGGGTCTTGAAAATCTGCAGAAGAAGGGGACTCCACCCTCCCTGGGCAGCCTGTTCCAGGGCTCACCCTCACCAGAAAGAAGTTTTTCCTCAGATTTGAGCTGAGCTTACCATGTTCCAGCTGGAGCCCGTTGCCCCTCATCCTGTTGCTGGAAACCCCTGAAAAGAGTCCAGCTTCATCCTCCTTCAACCCACCCTTTAGATACTTGTAAACATAGATAAGGTCTCCCCTCAGCCTTCTCTTCTCCAGACTAGAGAGCCCCAGCTCTCTCAGCCTTTCCTCATAAGGGAGGTGCTCCAATCCCTTAATCATCTGGGTTGCCCTTCGCTGGACTCTCTCCAGTAGTTCCCTGTCCCTCTTGAACTGGGGAGCCCAGAACTGGAGGCCGTGTTCCAGTTGTGGCCTCACCAGTGCAGAGTAGAGGGGGAGAATGACCTCCCTCAACCTACTGGCCACACTTTTCCCTATGTATCCCAGAATTCCATTTGCCCTCTTTGCAACAAGGACACATTGCTGGCCCATGGATAATTTGCTATCTACCAGGACCCCCAGATCCTTCTCCTCAGTAGTGCTTCCCAGAAGATCCACCCCTAAGCTATGTTGGTGCCTGGGGTTCTTCCTCCCCAGGTGCAGGACCCTACACTTGCCCTTGTTGAACCTCAATAAGTTCTCTGCCCAGCCCTCCAGCCTGTTCAGTGGCTGGTGGCGCAGATGTTCTGGTTCTCCCTGGTCATACAAGAATACTGGGGTGTGTGTATCTGGCCAAGTGGCCTCTGTAGCAGCCACTGGTCTCACCCGGAACACCCCGAGACTGAGAGCCCCTTTCAGCAGTTGTGAGCTCCACAGGCTGCCTGGTCTGTGAGAGAGAAAGCCATATCCCTGGCAGAGTGAATAGCACCGTTCCTTTTTCCCAGTCATAGTGTATAATAAATAGCAATGTATTTCTGTGATGAAATTAAGCATCTGAGTTGGAGCTGTGAAGAGGCCTCACAAAAAAAAAACCCCACAACCCACAAACAACAAAAAGTACCCCACAAACAGACACAGACCAACAATCTCGGGCACTAGAGCATACCCTGAAGTGCACGGTTCTTAAACCCCCCCAGGGATGGTGACTCCACCCCCTCCCTGGGCAGGCCCTTCCAGTGCCCGACCACTCAGTAAAGTCATTCTTCCTGGTATCTAACCTAACCCTCCCCTGCCCCAACTTCAGACCGTTTCCTCTGCTCCTGTCACTGTTCACTCCAGAGAAGAGGCCAACCCCCACCTCTCCACAGCCTCCTCTCAGGTGGCCGTAGAGGGCAGTTGCGGAGCTGTCGTCTCCTCTGACCGGGCTGCAAGATTTCACCAGCTTTTACTTTTACCCCGTTGGAGCAAATAAACCTGCATTCATCGTCAGAAATTTTCTGCCTGCTTTCTGTTCCATCTCATGCTGAATTGCCAGCATAAAACACTGGCTTTTAATAAACACCGAATTCCTATTTAGCTTTAATAGGCTACTTTTATTTTAAAAAAACCAAAACAAACCACAACTGAATACATTTTTGTATTTTAGGTATTTCTCTTTCTTCTGTAGCAGGCATTGCTCAGGTGACATACACACCCCAGGCCCCTTTCCTACTGCGAAGCTGCCCAACCCCAGAGCGCCATGATCCCAGCGCTCCCCTCGCGGTGGCGCTGAAGCACCGATAAAGTACTTTTTGCAAAAAAAAAAAATGGGCTGATGGGTAGGGGTGCAGAGTACTCTTTGCAGAATAAATACCCAACATACTTGTCAGCACTAAAATTGGCAGGTTTAGATTCTTTAACGTTTGAATAAAGGAAAAGGTTTGACCCCTATGCCTTCAGCATGTAAGGGTAAGAGCAAGACAATTAACACACATATAAACCAACTTTTTATAATCCTAATTTCCTATAGTGCACTGAAATTAACAGTCCTCTGCACCCTGCAGAGCAGGACACAGACAGTACCGCTTCATGTAATGCTTCTTTCCTTACAGAAACGACTTTCATATCCTAGAAATGTACAACTACAGATATAGAAACTTTCAAAAAAATAGAAATAATGAAATTCTTCATGCTCCTGTTCCTCACTGGAGAGATCCGAGATGCTATAATGAGGATACAGACACTAATGAGCGTGAACAAAATGCACCCTGTTGCTATCTTATTAATAACACTTCTTGAGCAATCCTAGGAATGTACATAGAGAGGTGACTTGTTCTTTTTTTTTTTTTTGCTGACAATTTAGATTATTTAAGGGATCAGCAATGCTTCAGTTCAGCAGCACAAGCATTGAGGTGTCACAGCTACCTCCACCACTGAATTCTGTAGGTGACTTCTTTCTTGAAGCAATTTTCAGTGAATAAAAGAATCCTTTAAATTTACATACTAATCTGCAGGCAGAAGTTTAGTTTGAAATACAAAGTGACATTTGACAGCACAAAACCAGACCAGAGCAGAGACTCTCAAAGGAGCGACTGAGTTCCCAGTTCCACTCCCATTCCTTAGATTTCATTCCTGAGGGTTGGTTGGGTTTTGTTGACACTACCATTTAAAAAGCCACCTTATTTTGTCAATTTGGCAACCATCAGCATCCGGAGAGGTAGTGTATCTTCTATCCACATGTTTGGGGAGTTTATCATCTTCTCCCAGAGGGCGGTTTCCTCTGAAGTTGAATCCATCCACTCTACTGTGGTTCCATAGCTTTTGCCTAGAAAAAAAAAAAAAAAAAAAAAAGAGTCAGTTTTAAGGAAAACTTTACTTAATGTGCTGCAGAGTTGAGAGCAGACAATCAAATTTGCCTGTCTTCTAAAACACTTTCACCTCCACAGGTGGCTGACCTAGTACTTTGAAGATCCAGTTCTACATTTTTACACTTAAACAATTCTATCAAATACAATTAGCAACAGTTTCACACAGAAACGTCATCATTTTTTTCCGGCCTCCCCCCGGCCCGGCCTTGTTATCCTTTGTCTCTTTTTTTCACAACCCCAACGAGACAGACACAGAGGCCATTAACCACTGAGAGGGTTTAGGAAGAAAACAGGACACTGATTTGTACTGAAATACAACCTCGGGTACTCTAAGATTCAAATTGAGATTTACTGTCCTAACCTGTGTATTTTAGGTTATTCATAGAATCACAGAATTGTCTAGGTTGGAAGGGACCTTTAAGATCATCTAGTCCAACCATCAACCTAACTCTGATAAAAAAACCCCCATCACTAAACCCATGTCCCTAAGCTCTATATCAACCCATCTTTTAAATACCTCCAGGGATGGTGCCTCAACCACTTCCCTGGGCAGCCCATTCCAGTGCTTAATGACCCTTCCAGTGTCACAATTTTTCCTAATATCCGATCTGAACCTTCCCTGGCACAACTTGAGGCTGTTTCCTCTTGTCCTATTGCCTGTTCCTTGGGAGAAGAAACCGACCCCCACCTCTCAACAGCCTCCTTTCAGACAGTTGTAGAGAGCGAGAAGGTCTCCCCTCAGTCTCCTTTTCTCCAGGCTGAACACCCCCAGCTCCTTCAGCCTCTCCTCATAAGACTTGTGCTCCAGACCCCTCACCAGCACCGCAATGTCTTTTTTTTTTTGGTGGTAAGAGGCCCAAAACTGGACACAGTACTCGAGGTGGGGCCCCACCAGTGCTGAGGCCAGGAGGACAATCATCTCCCAAGTCCTGGTTATTCTGGTGAACCACGCAAGAAGCTAATTTGGGAAAAGTTAATTTTTCTTGCATTTGCTTGGAAAGGCTCCAAACACATCCTCCCCTCAGACCAGAGAGGGCAATTAAAGTGACAAATATGATGACCGGGAAAGCATAGAAGAATTCTATCTGCACATCTTATATTGCCCTTATGCTAAAAACTCATTTGCATTTATAAGGTTTCCTGTCGAACATCTTCAAATCTTATCACATTCCTGATCTGTCCTTTTATCCCCACCCCATATTGTCTTCTCACCTCACATCTAGTTTTTACATGTCTAAGTTTCTAAGACGTTATCAAGATTTTGGGTGCAGGAAGAGCTTATTTTGTACTTCAAACAGCACCAGATACAACGTATGGGCAAAGGTTTATTTCTAATATTTCTCCTTGGTTGTCAGTTGTCCCAATTCCCATAACACTACAGTTACTTCCATTTCAGGATCCGTGCTGAAAAATGGGGAAGTTACTGAATGAAAGTCTTCAGTAAATAACTAACTGAAAGGCTGTTCAGCAATCATAGAATTACAAAAAAAAGAGAAGAAACAGAAAGGAAAAGGAAAAAAAAAGGAGAGACTGTAGTTTGTAAATTAAGGATGAATGTGTTAATTGTCCTGTACCTGTCCCAAGGCCTATCCTGAGACCTCCCAGAAAGTGGTTGGCCAGCTTGTGGTGATCCCAGACTGTGAGTTCAACGCAGGCTTCTTTCAAATCCTCTGGTCTGAAGCCATCGTAGACCATGGTGTGGTTGAACACTGGGTTTGTCGTTTTTGCCACCGTTCTTGTTTTCTGGCGACTTTTTCTGCTCGTATCTGGGAGAATGGTACTGCAGAAAGAAAAAGCTTAACAGTTTGCACTCGCGCGGCCTCACGGTCTGTGATATGAAACCCATCAAACAGACAAGAGCTACTGGTGAACACTGTCCTTTATGTGACAGAACGGGACTGAAGGAGCTTTAGCATCATAGAGATGAAGGAAATACTGGCAGCGTGTTTCCCCCCTTGTGCTCCAGAGGATTGGAGGGAAGGGGAAGAGGCACAAGAGAGTTTATTTGCTGCGTTATCACTTGTTGAAACCTTTTTGTTGCTGCCAGAGATTTCCCAACCGTCTCGTTATTCTTGTCTCTTTACATTTTCAGTCTGCACGTAGAAAGGAAAGAGAAAGAACTACAACTAACTAGTTCTCACCACTCTCCCCACCCAGGATTCACTAGGCTAAACCACACTGGCAGAAACACGCATTGTTTAAATGCAAATAAAAAGGAGGCACAGTTTTTGATTAGCCCTTCCGCCGAGTAACTGAGCTGGGAAAATGAAAGAGTAGGGATTAGGCAGGAAGTTCTCCCAGTAAATTTGACTTGGTGGTAAGTACCTACCACCTCGAAGCTGTAAACACTGCAGGACAATTTGCATTACAATAAAGGAGAGTCAGAACATAATGAGGTGGTTTTAAATCTGAAGGTAGAAAAATGAAGATAAGATTAGAAAGCGCATTAGGCCCCCCATGTTTGATGGCTTCAACCACAGTTCTTACCACTTAATAAAAGAGTTGAGCCTGTTGCCTCTCAGAAGAGGAAGGTCATGGCATTCCTTCACCCAGATGTGGACCTCACCAGTAGATTGAGTCTTCTTTCCTGTGAAAATAAAACATCTGATTAAGCCTTGTAAATCCCTTTTAAAGTTACTTTCATTGGATGGAGCAGTTCCTGCCCATTTGTAGCTGTGATATCCAGCCTAGACTCTCCTCATCTCACATTGCAATTCACCATTCCTGTCTGAACCCTGGGAGCTGCAATCTTCACCCCATCAAAGGGCTGCAAATCACCTCTTTATTCCTACAATGACTTTTCTTCTGTTACAACTAAACAAATACATGCTACTGGTCTTCTCTTTCCAAGCCTCCTAGATAAAGAGATCTTCAGTCCATGTGATGTTAGCATTTATTGACACTTGTACTTTCAAATAAGCTCCTTTGTGCTTTTAATGTATTTGACTCTTATTGATTAAAGACCTGGCCTGGCTTTACTGTCACATCAGGCAGTTGCCAGTTGGCAGACAAGATGGTCACACTGCTATGAACTGATGCATTCTAAAGACTCATTACCAGTTTCTACTTCTAATATTGCTTGAATTTAGTACATTGTCATTATTTATTTAGCAAGTGGCAGCACCTGCCTGGCAATTTATAATCTCTAAAGTTATTAGGGAGAAAACACAATTCTGTTACACGCAGCCTTCACTGCACATCTCAGATTATAACCATGAGGTAATTTCTTCTGTAGTAACACTAAGCACAACAGAAGTTTCTAAGGTGATCTCTGAATCCCAAACTGAATTTATGACCAGGATGACTTAATCCCCTAGAAAAAAATTAAAAAATAAAAAGATAATCTACCTCTATGTTGAAACAAAACATCTGAATTGTCTGAAAAAGCATTAAACAGCTTTTTTTTTTTTTGTACCTTTGTCCTATTGCTACAAAACCCCAGAGGCCTGAGAAAGGCAAGCAAAGCAGCAACATGTACCTCCAACGGGGTGTGGGACGTACTGGAGAGCCAGTTTCATCTCCCCTCTGCTTTCTAGTTCAAGAGCCATTGTTGAAGTCTGAAATTTAAGAAGAAAAAAAACACGAACATAAATCTCAAACCTTGCAGTTCATCCATCATTTCCTGTGGAAAGGTTTCCACTGGGACAAACTGGACTTCTACATGAGGCAAGTTTGGTTTTTTTCTTGTCTCCTTATCCGTTAGTCTTCCTTCAGTTTACAGGACATGAGAGGTTTTAGGGCAAGTTTAACCACTTGACAGCACCTCAAGTACACAGCTCTTTCAACTACAGCGGAAAACAAGACCCAGGAGATGCCAAAAGGCTTCGAGGGCACATCTTTTCCACAGTTGTGCACTTATTTAGAACAAATGCTCCTTCAACCAGGAAACTTACTCTTTGTGCAACAGAAAGTGAACTTCAAAAGTCTCTTTTCTGTAGGAATGTTTTCATCTAAAAATCAGCCTCAACGAGAGTTATCTTGCAAAAAGGCACAAGAAAGTTACTTCATAGAGAGTCATGGACCATCGCTAGGTGGAACATGATGACCATTAAAATTAGGTTTCATTTATCTACCCAGAGAAGTTTTAAAATCAAATTAAATTAGTGCTAAAGACTGCAATGACATTCCTCATTTATTCTACAAATTATAAATCTTTGGAATGAGCTAATTTTGCAATCAATTAATGAAATAAATTCAAGGGAGTGGAGGAAAAACAAAACAAAAATAGATAAAAACAAGGAAAGAAACCAGAAGCTCTGGCAGTGGCTTAGCTCAAAGTTTAGCTTTTGGCTGAAATGCATTAACATAGAAGGCACACAAACACAGAAGTCATCATTACACCTGACATGAAGATATTGCTGCACTTGCTCCCTATTCTCAGGAGGTTTGCTTCATATTCTGGGAACAAGTGTCTTCATGTATCTGTTGCAGCAACATGACGTCAGTGAAAAATACCTTGAAATTCCTACTCCTTAGACTATGAGAAAATTTTTCGTCCTGGAATAGCCAGCTACTTACTGTGCATAATAGAAACCCCAAGAAATCTACGTTCCATTTACCAGTAAAGACGTATTTATGATCATAACTACTTACACAGTGGAAAATAGGAAACAGCTAACTCAGTCTTACCCTTGGCTTGAGTGGAAACCAGTTGATCTGCTTGTTGGATTTATCATTCCAGTCCCAGGTCCCTAAATCCAGCTCCACTTCACCAAGAAAGCTATTCCTCCCAAAGGTATCATTGTGCCAGACAGAGATATTAAGGGTTTGGTTCTGTAGGAAACTCTTCTCAATTTTGTACTGCCAGGAGGAAGAAAGGAGAAAAAAGCTAAAACAAGCTGGATTTTCATCAATGCTGTCACTTGAAAGTGACACGGTTTGAGAAAAATGTGCCTGGGTTTAGACATCTGCGAGTGCTCACTTCTTTGTTTCAAAGCAAAACTCTCTTCATGGTTTACTTTTTATTTCATCAATGAATTTATTTCATAAATTTCAATATGAGCATCTTAAACTCCTATTGTTTGTTTGCAAGAGGCACACAACAATCAGCGTTCTCAATGGAAGGACATAGGTATTCTAGGGGTTAATCCATCTCATCCTGACGCAGATGTCTCTCTTGAGACCATCTGGACCTGTACCTAAAAGTTGAAGCTCCTCATACTTCACACACAGAGCATTTCATGTCTAGTAATAATTGATAAATACCCGCAGGATTTCATTATAGACTGGATTGAAAGTTTTCTTTTTCACAGAGGTCTTCCTTTTCCCCAACTTGTATTTCTCTGGGAGCAGGTAGGTCTTTACATACCTAAAATTTAGACAGACTGGTTAGAAGAGCAAAAAAACCCACCCTTTCCAACTTCCCCTTCCAAAATACTCAAGTATTGGCTTATAA